>JAPTHA010014352.1:0-24699 GCA_029814585.1 Gymnapogon annona | reverse complement strand
CTCGAACTGCGCATGCGCGAAGGGAACATTCAGTGCTTAAAGCACCGCCTCTGGCGGTCAGGAGGGATGAAATAGAAATATATATATATATATATATATATATAACTTCCTTCAACCAAATATAGCAAGTACGTCGTTGAAAAGATGACACTAACTAAAAAAATTATACTGTGGTCTTCTGCTCCATGTAAAAATACATCCACAGTACACATTGACTGCAGTATACATTTACTGTCAAAAAATTAGACTGCGTTGTTGGACATACAACTACATAACTTTTTTAAATGTTATTAAAGAAACATGTCCACACACTTTTGTCTCTATAGTCAATGAGTTATTTATTATCCAATTGACGATTGGATAATCGTCAATTATTGACGCAGTTGAATCCAGCTCAAGGACAGTTTCAGTTTGCACTCGTTTAACCATTTTAGTTCAATTAATCACTATTTATGTATTTTTCATACATGACGCAGCGCAAAGTCCTTTATATAGGAAAAATCAAAGGACTTCTGCCAATCTGTGTTCAACACTCATATTAACAGACAAGAAATAGACGATGGACCTTAAGATGTAGACGATCCTGTGTGTACATGTGCAGCGGGTGCCGACACGGTAAACTTGAGTTTTAAAGTGGTTTGTAAGCAGAGCATGCACACACATGTAGAACTCGACTCCTCCTGTGGGCTCCCATTTCATCTGTGACACAATAAACTATATGGATGGAGATGAAAAACAGACGGATCAGCTTTCTGCCTGGGCTTCATGGCCATCTGATAACTGACGGAATGAACAGGTTTTACAACAGGCCCACAAGGTTTACTTTTACAAGCAGTAATTTTCTAATTTTTTTACGTAGCACTTAAATGCAATCTAGTGTATATTACAAAACCCGAGTGGGCTCTGTGTGTGTGTCCCAGGATTCACACAAAATCCATAAAGAGCCAACTGCTGCAGTTCAGTATACTTATGCACATATGATCAGGGAAGAGACTGTTAAAAACAAGTTCTTGTGACTATTATTTTGGGAGATATTAGCATTTTGGAAAACAATCTCATAATCATGTTTCCCAGCATTATCATCATAATAATTATTAGATTATTGAATACTAGATTTTCTAACTACCACCCATACATGGTTTCATTCACCTGAACCACACGTTTACGTAATACCTGTGAAAACAAACGCTTCAAAAATAGGAAAATAAAGATGTCAGCAGAATTAATGACACCATGGCTGTTGTCATAATCACATACAGATTATACAATCGTACATGGAATAAATTACTTGGATGTCTTAAAACATTCAGACTTGTCAGGGTTTCAGCCTGAGGCCACATTGGGTTTCATCCAACTCTTTCAAGTGCAGGTGTTTGAAGTGCACTTTTTGAATCAGAATTATCATTTAAGGAATTGCTTTTTTTTTAAATGATAAACCATGTTCCAAACAGATCCAACTCAGATACAAAATGAGTTCATTTATTCATATCAACCCATCCAGTTCAATGACCTCTTCCAAAAGCAAATACAATCGAATCAATCTGAAATACGTTTTATTTTTTCCCCATCAACAACAAAATATAAACCCAGCTCCAACACCCTTTATATAATAAGCCATTGAAACTCTTCAAGTATTTACAAAAGATAGAAAATCAAACATAAATAAATAGAACCTGCTGCATGTGTCCTGATTACCACCTGCTTAAAACACAGCAGTGTCAGATTTCCACTGAAATGCCAACAGTTGTCTGCTCATGGACAGGTCGGTAAAGATTCAGGAAAATAATTGTTTTTTTTGTTACGTTTTGTGTTTTTTTTTTTCCCAAATGCACATCGCCTGCTCCACTGAGAGTGGAAACCATGAAGAATCATATGGATGTAATAGTTATTGCTAAAGGAAACAATGAAACATGAGTCTGGAAGTGACAGTGGTACATACAGCAGCGTATGTGGACATTTGTAAAATAAAATTGATATAAAATAAAAGGAGGGTCAACATTAAGGAAGGAAAGAACAGAACTGTGAACAATGAGGTTGAACATATTGGTGTACACTGACTCCTACTGGTCTCTCCAGTAAATACAACGTCAACAAAGGCATGGAGAACTTCACACAAACACTTCCCCAAGAAATACAACTCTTTAAAGTTTAGACTCAGTCCAAACTAAGTGAAGTTTCAGCGATGTGAATGAATCAGAGTAGAAGCACAAATTAACGCAGGAAGGTAAATCTGATGATAGCAGTGCAAAAAGCAAAGAGTCATTTTATGGCTTAAGTGACATGAGAAAATATGTAACATGGTGACAGAAAGAGCAGAGATTTGTCAGGAGTCATTTGTTCAGCGCTTTCTAGAGTCCAGTCTTTATCTGCAACCGATTGAAGCAGCTGGACTCACAGCAGTGGATCCAGAGCAGGCACTTCAGTACTGGCTCTTTCAGTTCAGTACCTGACCGATTCAGTCCTGTGTCCGACCGGGATCCAGCTCAGTATCTTGTATAGTTCAGTAGTCTAACCGATGCCGCTGCAGCAAGCATCAGGTGAACCTTTCAGTTCAGTCTTTTCATGTCCAGATAAACGAGTTTGTGCTCCAGAGTAACTCATATCACAGAGGGAGTCTCATCTGAGGTATGATCCATTTTCACAGAGCCCAAGGTGTCACACATCCAAAACCAGAACTCACTTTGAGTTAGGTCGACACAGATCTTTCACCTGAAACAGAAAGACCAGGACTGGGTTTACTGATCAAACATCAGCAAAACCTGCAGGTATTGTTCCAAACAGCATTGCGTACTGCACAGCTCCTCAAGTGGTGGGTTGTAATCCTAAAGTGGCTCTCGAAACCTGTTTTTAGTGTAATATTAATAAACAAGCCGCGTCCATTCACACAGCTGTAGAGGGAATTCACTGTAATCTTATACACTTAATGCTCCAACATCTTAATGATCATCAACACCAGACAATGAACAGCATAAAAGAACCAACAGTTTGTATTTACATCACAGAGAAAAAAATCTGGTACAACACCAACTCCATCAGATCTGGGTTTACCTCAGTGGGTTTAATTCTTCAATAAGTCCCCGAGTGGGACGGTTAAAGGAATCTAGTCTAATCTAATGTTCAATTCAGTTTACTTTTTAATTTTGGTTCAAATGGACCTAATTTAGCGTCAAAGGGAACATTTCCATCTTTACTGTTGGTTTTCTGTATTATCTCAGGTTCTCCATCTTTATGGTTGATACATTTGTGAAGTTTAACAGTTGTCTTTGAGGGGTGACGGTGGGTCCTGAACTCAGCCCAGTTCAGAACCACTGATCAACTGTATGAGAAAATCAGTGGTAAATGCACAACAAATTCAGAACAAAGGAAACTCTACGCAGATGTAGGTTTACATAGTAATAAAAGAAGAAAATTACTTTAAGACATGCCCAGAGATTGGTGGTTACTGATGCGAGGCAGAGAAGAGCTCGGCTTCAGTTCAGTCATAGTATAGAGTATTTCAAGGCCAAGTAGATCTCTGTGTAACGTTTTGCTCAGTTTCCACTCCTATGTCCGTCTGCCTCACACTTTAGTAGATAATTGGCACTAATTAATAGGCTCTGATCTCCAATTATAACGAGAGGGAAAGTTTGTAGACCATCATTATGGGTAATGTTTGATACCAACAGTGGATAAATAATTCATTTAGTTCACAATATTAACAATAGTTCATGATGCATTTATCAACATCTGACCTGCTTTTATATTGTATCACATCTTAAATATTACAGTTGGCTTCTAATGGATGGTGTAATTTACAATAATGAAGACTCCCATGTGTAGAAGCTAATCTCTGACAGAACTTCAGAAAAGATGCTCTGGTCTTGTGCGTGTTACTCACCCTCGTCATCAGAGTCGAAGCCGAAGAGGTTGGTGCATTTCTGGAGCTGTAGGTGACTGTGCAGCTCTTCTGTGGTGTTGAAAGTGGCAAAACAGTTGACGCATCGTTGTCTTTGCGGAAACGCCGCAGGCTTGGCTTGTTCAAGAGGTGGACTTTTATGGGACTCCAAAAACATGGACATCTCTTTCCTTCGTTTGGGCATGGTGATGTATTTCTCATCGAGGTACGCTGTGGGTGGGAGGCGCATGTACGGCCGCTTTCTGAACTGGTCAAACGCATTCTTCAGCGCGGCGCTTTTATGTTCGCTCGTCAGTTGCCCGTTTACCATGATGGAGTACCCAGGACCAGTAGGGCCAGCAGGTGGGCGCTGTCCGTCCTCTTCACTTTCCACTGGGTTCAGCTTCGTTACTTGCTGGACTTTGGTTTTTGAAGATGTTGGAATGTCTTTGTCTACACTTGGACATTTCCCCTCAACAGTCTTGGTGTCCGTGTGTTTCTGATGGACCTCGCTCTCGTCATTAGCTTTGCCGGAGTTCTTCGTGACATTTGATTCCTGTTCCTCCGCTATGGCACTGGGCTGCTTCTCTTCAGAGGTAGAAGGTTGACAAGTCACTTGATTTGAGCCATTGGCTGTAATAGAGGTGGATGACCCGAATGCACCTAAAGTCTCTTCTTTTGCATTTTCTCCAGCATCAGAGGAGCTCTGGGACACTTTGGCCGCCATCTTTCGCCCAGCTTTGGAGGCAGAGGTTTTGCCTGTTTTTTTCTGTTGCTTCACATCTGTGTTTTTGTCCTTGGTTTTATTAACTCTGTGCTTCTTCTTCTCTGCCTTGGCCGAGGGCAATGGTGCAGTAGAAAGATCCTTTTCCCTTGTAGGTTTTTTTGGGACTTTCTTTGCCTTGGCCTCCTTCTGCTCTTTCTTTCCTGAGGCCTTTTTGGTTGTGACTACAGGTGCACAAACATCAGGACCATTCTCTGGTGTACCTGTGGTGTCTGACTTGGCGTTCCCTTCATCATCAACTGCACTTGGTACAACTGTTCTTGGGTCTTCAACTTGTATGACTCCAGACGGATGAGCTGAGTGTGCATCTTCATTGTGTACATCTGCAGAAATATCTGTGACAGTTGCTGGTGGGTCTTTGACTGTTCCAACTGCAGTCTTGGGCTTTTCTAATTTTTTCAAGGCTGCTTGGTCGTTTCCTTTTTTCTGGGGACATTTCTTCCTGACTGCCTTTGTGGTGACTTTGCCATTTGTTGTCTTGCGCTGCTTCACTTCTGTAGGACCACCTTTTTTATGTTTTGAGGCTGCATTTTTTTTACCAATGCGCATTTTACTCCCTTTTACAACTTTCAACTTATGTGTTTTGTCAGGTAAGGAAGCTCTGACTGCCTGCCTTCCACATGTACCTGTTGTAGCACATATTTGAGTTTTATTCCTAACGAGACTTGTTTTAACCCGCTTCAGCTCTGGTTTCTTGGCTTCTATTTCATGTGTTGTGGATGTTGTGGTTCCATCTTGAACCAGTGCAGACTTGGTTTCTTCTTTTACTTTGTTAATGATTGAAGCCTGTGTTACTTTGGGGAAGTTTATTGCAGGGTTTTTATGACCCTCCTTCACAACAGTTCCTTTTTTGATAATTTCCTTTTTTTGTGTGTTTTCGTCTGTTGTCTTTGCCAATTGGAGAAGCCGCCTTCTTTTTGCAGGTCTCTGTGTGTTGACTTCCCCCTTCTGTTTCTTTAGGATGGGCTCTACAAAGGCGTTGGGTTTTGATGCAGAAGAAAGGATCTTAAAATTTCTGGTTGATCTCAGGTTTAGTTTTCTTGTTTCTTGCCGTTTTCTTAACATTTTCCTTAATCTCAGATCAGATGCTGGAGACGTAGAAGATGCTTTACAATTTGAAAGTTTCTTTAATACAGTTGAATCCTTCATCTCATTTTGTTCTTTCAAGACAGATGTTCTGTCTGTAAAGAGAGGAACTTTGACATGTTTTCCAGCTGATGAACTGAGAAGAGTTTGGCCTCTTAATTTCCTTTTAGCCTTTAAACTTCTATTCTTTTGCACAGCCAGGTCAGCAACTGCAGATTTTGGCTTATGACATTCTGATTTCTTTTCAACCACTGGGTTTTTGTGCTTGACACTTGCCTGCATATTTGTGACTGATTTAGCAGATTTTGAAGCATAGTGGTCTTTTTCATGAAGGTTCAGTGCCCAGAGGCAAATAAACAGTTGAGAACAGCCTGGGAGGCAGCACACTGCCTGCAGTGGGCTGTGCCTCCTGGCATGCCGTCTCATCTCCATTCCACTCTTGAACCGGGCAGTACAGCCCTGGTGAAGGCATGGATGCCGTGGCGTGAGTCTGTGTCTTACAACATGATGCTGAAAATGTTCAAAACTCCATAAAACTCTTGTGCAAATACTGCATTTCCCCTTTCCCACACTGAAAGCCAGTTCTAAGGGTTTGTTGTCACCGTAGTGATCTTCTAAAGCATGGTAAAGAAGTCCCACACGATTCTTCAACTTGTCTGTAAACCATGCACATCCGTCCACAGGACAGCAGAGCTTTTCTTGAAGCTCCACACGTTTTTTCTCTGTAAGCTGTTTGTTTTGCTTTGTGGTGGTTTTTAGCTGTTGAGATTCTGTCTCCTTTGCTTCATCTTTAGTGGAGCTGACCAGTTCTTTCTTGCCTTCAATGGAGGTGGACGTACACAGGTCGTGGTTTACAGTCTCATCCTTTCCACTCATTCTACCATCAGATATGTCCTGTCGATGTTGTGTACATAACTTGTCTTTTGGGGCCACAGTTTTCTGTTTAGTGCTGGTACCATCTTTCTTTTTACCAATATGTCCATTAAGCTTGTGAACAGGATCCTTCATTTTTAAGTGTTTTGTCTTGTTTCGTTTCCTTTTTTGCAACAATGGAGTTTGCACCAGTCTGTCGTTTGATCTTAATTTTCTGGATATGGGTGAGCTTGTTTTTGAAATAGTCTTGGCTTTGGGAATTTCAGTAGATTTCTTTAGTCTCTCGCTATTCCGATGCACAGGAGACACACTTGTGGTCTTGGCTTTCACAGAGGCTTTAGGCGTCGACACATCTTTGGTATTAGAAATGTAGCTTTCTTGGTCTTTGTTTCTAGCTGTCTCTTTGAGCTTCTTCAGCTTCTCAATATGATCAGAGAGATGCATCATGGCCAGAAGGTCATCTTTGAACATCACCCCACAGAACATGCACTCATCTTTTCGGTAATGGAACATTGCATGAGCTACCACTCGACTGCCCTTAAAGACTTTGTGGCAGAAGGTACAAGTGTACAGTAACTTTGACTCCTCTGTTTCCACGTGGTCACCGAATTCAGATCCATTGTCCTCGTTATCTTCACTTTCTTCCTGTTGTTGACAGCAGCTGGAAGTCGACTGCAATTTGGGAAGAACATTCTGTTTACTGCTACACACCACCGACTGCTTGGAGGTACTGTCTTCAGGAACGGCATCTTTATTACTCTCCAGATCTCGGGTGATTTCAGTAACCATCTCCGTGACTAAAGTCAAAGCAGACATGTCTATATTGTCCGACTCCTTCACTGCTGATACCTCACATAGACTGACCCTGTTTTCTTCAGGATTTGTGCCTTTTTCTGGACTGTGTTTTACACTTTGAATGAGAATGTGTCTGCTCTTTTCAGAGTGTGAAGGCGAGTTCACATCGTGCATGTGTTCCCCATTTACAAGCAGCTTTCCACCTATAACAGCATTATCTAGAGACTGTGTGTTTCCCGCAGTGTCAGTCTCTGAAACACTGGAGACGGGAGGGGTTTCATCACTACATACTGTGTGAATGTCGTCAGAATTTGAGGTGTCTCTGGATAAACTTGGGACTTTTAAGTCAGGATCTGCAATTAGAGGTTCAGAGACTCTCTCTAAAACTGGGGGTTGGGTTGTTTTGGTTGCAGCTGGAGTCTGAGAGGCCACGGTGACTTTCATTTCTACAGAACCTTTAGAGAGCACACTCACTGAGGCTTTAGCTTGCAAAACCTTCTCTTTGCTCTGAGCTTCAGGAATTTTGTCTAAAATGGGGGCTTCTGTAGCTTCACTTTCTGCTGCTGTCTGCATCTCATCTGAAGCAGATGTCTGACAAGGATCTGTGACTGAGATGGTGCTGTGTGAGACTTCTCCCTCAATTTGGGCTTGAGGGACATTATCTGTCACATCCGACTGTGAAGAAATGGTCGCTTTCATCTCAACAGATGGCTTTTCGCTTTTTGGTGGACTTCCCTGCACTGAGGAACGTGTAATTGTTGAGACTGAGCCTTGATTATTTGTTGAGGTTCCTTTTCCTTTCTGGCGCCGAGCATAACAGTGCAACAACTGTGCAAACATAGCTGCATCCCGCGCTCTAAGGATCACTTCTTTACCGTGGACGGGTTTCACTGGCTGTGACGAGGCTGGAATTTTAACTGTAGGTCTATAAAAAAGCATCTGAGGATACCCTCTCTGTCTGTTGCAAGTTTCTTCAGTAAACGTACCCATCAATTCATTGTCTGGGAGGGAGAGTTCCAGGATAACTTGAGGAGTGTTTGAAGTCAGGCCGTCTGCAGAAGTGTATCTCTGTGGCTTGTTATTGCCGTTTTCCCGTGTCTTTAAATGGGCGTTCAGTGGTACTTTGTGTTTTGTGTTGTTCTTAACTTGAGCTGTTTCAGACCTCTTTATGACAGAGGCTTGATGTTTCAAACTGTAACGTTTCACCTTCACAGGAGCATTATTCTCCAGAGTTCCTGAGTCTTCTAGAAGCCACCTGGGTTTTCTAATCCTCCGTTTTGGTGGATTTTTCTCTGAAAGTCTTGTAGTGCGTCTTTGTTCACTATAACCTGCGACGTTGTCATGTACTCTGTCAAGTTGCCAGTATGAGCGCCTCAGCGGTTCAGATGGCGCCTCCTTTACATGACGCGACCCTTGGCTTCCTTTCCTCTTTACAGATGGATCCACGTTTATCCGTGTCCGGACTGGGCCCACCTTCAGTCTCTTCGATGTAAGGTCGGCTTTATTGTCCTGATGGAGTTGGTCATCTTTATGGTGTCGCTTCTTTGCCTGCTGTAACCCTTTATTTCTCTTCTGACACACTGATCTGCAGGATTGTAAAGGTGGCACTTTGCAATAGTCAGGAATCCATTTTTCATCCATGATTTCTTCCAAGGCGGCACCAACCACCTTCTCACTCATAAGCTTCAAGCAGTTTGTTCGTAAAGCAATGAGGTTCCAAAACTCTGGGTCAAAATAGAGGTCTTTCTTGAGAATCTAGAAGGAAATGGAGAGATATTTTAGAACAACAGTTCAATGGATGTAGCTGAGATGACTGGCTTTAATTTTCCAAACAGGACATATGAACTAACCTATTTCTATTTTCAATTTCCATTTTGACTACCGTCATGTTTTTTGTTGTGTTTTCTACCAATAGGGATTTAATATTCAACCGGGTTCCTACTGTTTTGTTACATAAATAAGTAATGAAGTAATTAAGTATCAAATATTTCATACCAATTTTATGAAAGTCATTTTAAACGAACTGGAAAATTTGCAACTTCATTTCATTACAAAAAAAACCCCCAAAAAAACCCACAATTGTCTACTCAGTTTTACAACATAAAACCCTATTAACAGTAAGATATGGATATCTGAGCTGGGCTTGTAGGACTCATGCAGTCCACATATTTATGAGTTTGTTTAATTTTGTTTCATCTACTGTCTCTGACCTTGCCACTTTGGGTTGGGAGTGTTGTCTTGTATGTAATAGTAATATTGTCTAATGAAAGATCAAAATAAAATATATTTACAAAAAACAGATATAAAATATATTTTAAAAAAAGAAAAAACTATCCTTGTGATGCCTACAATTCGGTTATAATCAAGTACACGGAAACACTTTGGTTTCTATGATGTTGAGGGGAAAAAAAGTCAACATATTTACAGCGTGTGTCCAGCATCAATGATGTATTATAGGAACACGACAAACAAGATTAACCGTATTCCATATTTCTATTGGTTCCATGAAATATGTCTAGGTACATGCATAACCTTCCAGTTGGCGCATTGCTGTCTCAAAATATAATGGAGGCGACTTTTCATTATCCACACTTATAACTGTATGTAGAGCGGGTCTTCTAATGTCCGAAGGGTTGGCGGTTCAAATCCTGGCTTTGACTGTCCACATGTCGAAGTGTCCCTGAGCAAGACACTGAACCCCAACTTGCTCCCAGTGGAGCCTGGCAGCGCCTTGCATGGCAGCAGTCACCCACTGGTGTGTGAAGGTGTGCGTATTCTGTGAAGCACCTTGTGACTGCCTTGTCTGTGAAAGGTGCTATATAAATGAAGCTTCCTTACTAGTTTTAAAAGGTAGAAAGTTTTTGTCATGCAGAGAGAAAAATGTTAATTATTGCTGGTGAATCAAGAATGTTTCGAAGAAGATCATAACCCTCTGAATTGCGCCATCAAAAACGTAGTGATACACAGCCCTGTTGTTTACATGACCATAAAAGTCTGGAAGTATCTGGAAGTAATCAGATACCTATAATAATCAGATATAAACACACTTGCATGTACTTAAACAGGTGTTGTACCTGCAGGGTTTCAAAGCGGATGTGATTTCCAATGGGGCTGCACTCCACGTGGAACTCCTGATCAGGATGCATGTAGAGTAGGTAAACCATCTTGTAGGCGTCCACAGTACGTTCCGAGAAGAAGACGAGAAGAGCACATGCCCGGCAGACCTCCAGGTCGTTGGGTAGCAGGCTGGCAATGGTTTTGTAGATCAGAGACTTGGTGACGACGTCGCAGGAAAGGCATGACTTGAGGGCATTAGCACAAAGTTCCACGCAAAACTGGATGCCACTGTTACCCAACTATAAGACAAAAACAGATGTCACATAAAAACACAAAGATTATTACGACAGTGCATTATATTGCTGTTCATTTCTTAGCTTCACATAGTGGACTTACACGTCTCACCTCTTGCAGAATGATTCTGATGAAAGGGAAAATGGAGTTGACATTGGTTGCTGACAACATTAGCTGATGACACTCCTTCAGGAGAGTCTGTTGGGATGTTTTTAACCGACTATGAAGTTTACTCCATATGAAGACAAGGTCACTACAAAGAAGAGAAGAACACATGGGTCAGACTTAAACTATACAGTGAGCCATAAGGTTCACTTTCCATTACAATCTGCAGAAACAGTTGGGATATCTGTTGATTCAAAGTATCACAAGGAGTGGTATTAGAACCAGGTCTAGACCAGTTGAGATCATTATGAAGGTAATTTCAGTATGTATATCAACCTGCTCACGTCCTGGTCACAAACAAATAGAGCTTGTAGGGTTACATTGTTTGGCCTATTAGCCTTGTGTTATGAGAAACAATTGTAAATGTCCAGAACAAAACTTTTTGAGTTTGAGCAGATGGGAAATTGCTGGAAGTTTGTTTTTTCAAACATGCTTTTTGGTCTATAACACCCATCCATAATGTGTATATAAGCTAGATCCTATTACTACCCACAGTATGGATTAATAATTTCTGTTATTTCTACGTATTTTTAAATGTGTGGAAGTCTCTGAAACAGTTCCTTTCTACTCCCATTGCTACTATAAACTGTTAGAAATTATTTCAAAAGCTCAGGATCTCAGCTTACCAATGCAGTTTGAATTATGTGTGTAATGCAAATGATTGAGGAGTTACAGTCATTTCAATGATGTCAAGTGTAAATACAGCGCTGAAGAAACGGCCGTTGTTAAAGGGTTAAATAAATAAACAGGGACTTTATAAAACAATCCCACAGATGAGTTGATGTTATACTGACACCATACATATCAGTCTTACCATAAATAGTACATGTCTCCTCTGCGGAGTTGCTGCGAAAGAAAGGCTCTGTTGAGGGCAAGTAACAACTCATCCTTTTCTTCAGACTCCAAACTGCAGATGATGTGAACGGCATCTTCTCCATTAAAGTCTGAAACCTGATTAACACAGCACCACTTTAGCTCCTACTTCCATACGTACAACACATATAATTCACTTTTGAAGGCTACACGGCAGAAAGAGCACAGAAAACCCATGGACTTTACCGACATCCCACCCCTGTGCAGTCCCTAACCCACCTCTTTGTGCAGGCGCTCATGCTGTGACGTTTTGCAAAGCCACGTGAGGTAGACCTGGAGGAAGAACAAGTGCTGTCCTGCTGCAGGATGCTGAGCACAACACTTGGCCAGAGCCAGAGCCTCAGTGAGACGCTGACAGGACAGAAGGTAACGGACCCGGAGCTCCAAGAAGACCGGCAGCTCACAGCCGATGCATTCTTCCACTGAGATGAGAGAAAACCACACATCACAGTTATAAACCGGACACAACTGGTGAGAATGCACAGGTTCCCCACACGTTTACTTAATGGTTCACACACATTTTAAGGTCAAATTCAAGACCTTATCTTTGGGATCAAATCCATATCTACAGGAATACAAACACTCTGGATTCAGTTTGAAATTCTATAAATATCTAAAATTCTGTTTCATTATAGCAAAAAGTTTAGAAACTAAAGAACACAAGTTTTGATCCAAATATAGGAAGTCACTGGGTGTTCTTCAGACTCACAAAGAGACAAAGGTAAAACTAACAATGTACCTAGTTGGCCTGAGAACACCTGGAAGTTATGTTTATTTCATCATTATATACGTAGTTTGATTTTTAGAAATGTTTCACCTCTCTGTCTGCAACTCTGACTTGAGTTAATATTCAAACTAAATCAATAAATCAGAGTTAGACCTGCAAACATTTTAAACACTTTTAACTATAATTCAAGGACTTTGCTGATGCTGAAAACACAACAATGAAATTCAAACACTTTCAAGGATTTCAAGTACCTGTTCCAATCATGTAACTTTAATTCCATATCTGATTTAATGAGGAGTAGGTGTTCCAAACCTCAGGACAGTCATCTGAGATGAGGTGCCGAGCATTTCAGTTCAAATAAGAGACAGATGTGGCAGTGTGGCTTAAAGGAAGTGTTTGCTCTCACCTTCTTTCTGAGGTAAACTGGACTCACTGAGAATGGCCTGGAAGGTCTGGCTGGCCCAAGGCCCACCACCCTGAACCCAACGCGCCACCTGATGCAAGTGAACATTCTGATGTTTTGCCAGGACCAAATGACATTCCTGAAAGCACCCAGACAAAATATGTCAGGGACTCGTCCACCAATAAGGCTCAACCCACAACACAACATGTTGCTCAAACATCGTATCCACTCATTAACAGGGTCTCTATAGAAACACAGTGAAATTCAACATTTCAGCCTCAGTCTGCCATTTGAGGACATTACATTTGATCTTTATGTCTTATTTGAATACCTTTTGCAAGTAGATGGTCTCTGTTTCGATTCGCTCTTTCCCCCGATATTGCAACTCTTTTCATATTGAGTGCTTTTACTAAATGCTCAAGTTAAACTTGTTGGCGTCAACATACTCACAGGAATCTTATAATGTGCACAGATACACTAATTAAAAGTGGCACATACATACATATCCAAGTCATGATATCATGTCAGCTGACTGAACAGGTTCATAGTGTTTCCTGTGTCTGTGCAAATTTAGCAAATTACTGTTTGCCATTAGGGGAAAAGCTAAAGGAATACCATACGACAGAAGTGGAGTTTTTTTTTAAGAAACTTGTCTATTTCGCTGTCAGTCATGACTCCTGCTATATGTGAAATCCATGCGATGGATATTAGACGATTCCATGATCACTCCGCTTTGTCGGACCATTGATACATTCTAACTCTTTATGATCTAATATGGTCATATGCCTGGGAGAATATAAGACTTACTTTTCTGAAGTTTGTTTAAAAAAATCATTATGTAGAAAATATCAAAAACATTAATGAAGTTACCATACTTGGTTACTTAACCAGCAGCAACAAAAAAATTCAAGAAGTATTAGTAAAAAAAAAAAAAAAAAAAGAATCTTAAACCCATGTAATGTGAGTGGAATTTGTACTTGATAAAATTAGAATCTGTCTTTTCTTTAATGGTGCGGCACCGGGGGGGCGCATTTGCCCACAACATGCTTTTTTGCCGTACTAGAGTGCGTACATGAAGCATTAGCTCTATGCTAGTGTTTAAACACTCGACATGCATATTTAACGAATGAAAAGAAAGACAGAGTGATGTAGATAACAAGAAAAGCTGAAGGTCTCCCTAAACATAAGACTAGGAAACACGACGAAGCATATTGTGACAATTTTGGCCAAATAAAGTCACAGGAGTGTGAGTCCTGCTGGAACATGTCATGCCTCTCAGTACATTGTACTGCTACGAGAAGACACAGGCTCTATAGCAGTAACGCAGACTTCTCAGTCACGGTGCTGAGTTGAAAAAAATTCTCTACCTTCTTAACTATATTCACCAACAAACAACACAAGCTATTAAACTACACAAACACTAAAACCTTTACACTAAATTTTTCTTTTAACACTCATTTTAATCATTATAGCAAAGTGCTCAGTCACATGACTGAACTAAAACAACATAGTTCATAAGCCTCAACACAAATTGTCTCCATAACACTGCAGCTGGCTGTGCATGTAGCGCTTGGCTTCACTGTGACTGTGATGGGGGACGAGGAAATACCAGTGGGCTTTGGCTCTAAAAATGTTGGCAGCAGACAGCATGAAACTAAATAAATTAAATAGTCTTGATTTACACTACAATTACACTGGTAAGTTTTTTTTCTATGAAAACGTGAATATTGCTAATAAACCAGGTTTGTCAACTTCAGTAAACCAACAAACATGTTAGCAAAACAAACAAAACCAAAACAAACACACCATAGCAGAGGACCTCCTAAAATACTATTTATTACAATTTTTTGAATGTTTTCTTCTTCCTAAAGGAACAGAAAGTCGTTGAGGAAAGCATTGCATTAGACCAATATAAGTGCTGATCCACACTGGACCTTACAGACCCTGTAAACCACATTGGACCATACAGATCCTGTAGGCCGCGCTGGACCTCAGATCGGAGACTCACTGTCTTGGAACGTGTGAGGAAATGATCAAATATAGTCACTTCCCCAATAAATGGTTAACTTTACATGGACTAACCTTGTGAACATATATAAGATTAGATTACATTCCTTTATTAGTCCCACTCAGGGAAATTTCCAAAAGCAGCAACATAAGCAGCATAAACAGCAGCGTTGGTTTTTAAAATGCGTGACGTGGTACAGACACACTGATCCTGCTCCTCAACTTCATCCACAACTACCATCACCCAAAACCTCCTAGGTTTATCTGAGAGCTTCTACTTATTCATACGTCCTCTTGTGCGCAACAACAGTCTATACAATGTATACAACAAGGAAAAAACACTGTAAGGCAACGCATGGCTCTTGAGTAAATACTAGAACATGGTACTCACCTGGAATGTAACAGTGAATCGTTTCAGTGGCTCCTGATGGAAGTCAGTCTGGTCAAAGAATAGCAGCAACTCAAAAACACTCCTGAGAAGAGATTATAAAATCTGTTGATACCAACATTAACCCTCAAAGACCCACTAGAACTTCTGTAGCAGATGCCATCTCTATATCTATCCTTTAATTAGATTAGATATACCCATATTCATCCCACATGGGGAAATTTCTTTATTTTAATACTGTATTGTCCTCTGCGTTTTGCATTTTTTTGTCCTGTATTTTCCTATATTACATCGATGGAGGTCTTGATTAAAGCTCAGTCCAATCTGTCATTAGCTGAACATAAACCCAGTGTGTCCATCCTCTGTTGTTGATCCAACTCAAATGGGGAACCAGTGTTGGAGAAGGTGAGATACTGTTGCCTATTTTCTTCCTTTTTTTCTTTAATTTTCTTCAATTTATTGCTCAATTTGTTAGTTATTTATTTTCATTTATTATTAATAAATTGTTAAAAATAATTTTCATTTGTTCTATTTTATTAATACATTTTCCTTTTTTTTTTTACATAATTTATTATTTTGAAGGGTTTTTAACATTTGTTTTTGTTCATTCCATCCACTGTTATTGATCCAACTCCATGGGTTTTACTGGTGAGTCAATACTGTAGATAACAGCCTTCCCACACAGAGCCTCTGAATGTCCACATGGGTCGTATCTGTTGACCATGAAAAGATTAATAACTGTATTTTACGCCAGGGGTTGACATTATTGATATAGTGGATCAACGGGTATAAAACGGTTTAAATCAGTAGATGGCTTGGTCAGCTGTGGTGGTTTGGGTCTTTAAGGGTATAGATAATCACATTAAATTATCAATTATTTTAATCCATCTTATTGAAGAAATTCGGCATTTTGTTTGGATGTGAACAGATTAAATAAAAGTAAGAGGAAGTGGAAGTAGAGGGAATACTGGGAGTGGCATGTAAGGCAACCAAGGCATGTAAATGTATTTTTAATTTGAACAAATATGTTTTAAATGAAAAGCAAAAGTACTGTTCCAATATTAATGTTTAATTCAATAATTGTTAGAATTGCACCAGTTTTGTTGGGGTTAAGGAGGTGCTTGAAGTTTCTCATCAACCAAAAAGCACAGAAAAAGACTGAGACCAACCGAGTTAATCCAACATCAACCTTACAAAGACAGAATAAATGTTCTGACTCTGACATCATCACTGTTATGCTTCATAATAAATATACAGTCAAAAAGGAATAATCATTGACACCTCACATACATTGATATTCTTCATAGGTGAACAGTCACACACTCCAGGATCAGACATACATTACCTGGAAGACCACGTCAAGTGAAAGTGTTAAAAATGTAAGTTTGACTTCTTGTCTGTCAAATAAGCTAATTTTTTTAACTTATCTTTAGCGACTATTTTATGGAATTGTTTACAAAATTTCAGTATCACAAGTTCCGACCTACTGAGGAATATAAAATAAAACACAAAAAGGACTAAAATATGTAAATGAGATATTAACTTAAACAGTATTTTTTTCTTGCTTGTATCAGTGCCACTTGCAGTCTGAATCTGTAGAAAATAATTATACAACAGTACAAGAATATAGGTTATGTACATTTCAATCGTGTGTCAAATATACTGGATCGAATGTTTTATCGCAAAATATCTGTTAAAAGTTAAATTATATTTTTACACACATTAGAGTTTAAGATCCAGCACAAATGTTCATATTCTATTAGTTCACACCATCATTTTTGTGCAATCCCAAAAGGACAGTAAAAACTGCTTTATGGATTCTTGAAATTACCATTATTTAATAAGTGTTAAATAACGTATCAAGATTAAACAAAAAAGTGAACCTCTACCATGACAGCATTTGAATAAATACATAAAAAATATCCATACGGTACTTTTTAATATCACTTGAGTATCGTGGATGATATATCTCGATAAATTGCAGAACCACAAAATCCCAAAATGTTATTTCTGTAACATGTGTAACGTAACAAATTGTAGCGTGTTTTGTGAAAGTACTTGCTGGGACCTATTCATACATGTATGGATATACATGGATGCATGTTATCGAGTTTTCAACACAGAACTTATACAACATAAAATGTGCCTCATGTCATCACTTGATCAGGCCCAGTACCCAAATCTATATCTATAGCATTGACTCAAAGTCAATGACTCAATATTTGCATATACTTACAAGGCCAGACTGCTGAGTGTGTGGAGTACATGATCACAGTTTGATGTGAAAAAGGTGGAGGCTTGAGTGAAGTAGCGAAGAGCAACCTCCAGGATCCTGAGCTGAGGCAGTGGCAGCTTCCAGTGGGAGGCATGTTCCTCCACCAGCTGCCCGGAGACGACAACAGACAAACAAGTCAAAACCAACCACACAAACACACACAACAGGCTCAGTACTTTCAGGTATGTGCTCAACCACATGCCCTGGTGGCAGGGTGCTGATGTTGCCCTCTAACGGCGGAGGTCTCCAACTGTGACTACTATACACCCCTGGAATCCTGTCAGTGTTAACAGCAAGTTAACCATCAGGTAGGCATGTTTGACTTAAACAAAAAAGCAGGCGATTATTTAATGGCCATTTACAACTGAAGCAAATATCTTAGGACTAGATATAATTGAGAGCCGTTTAAAGTATTTTACGTTATCTACATTTGGTTGGTTACCTCAAACTCGAGCCTGCAATGCCATAGTGATAGCAAAACAAATAGCCTCAACTGATCACAAAGCCAGATCTGTTCAAGGGACTAACATGTAAGAATGTTACAAGTAAATGTGTAGTGCTGCTAAATGCTAAGTGTTTTTTTAAAACCACTTTCCCGTAGAGCTTACCTAACGTCACCTTTGGGATTCCTACCGTGTTCCATGTTGACTAATCGCGCTGTCGATCTGTGAAAAGTTGATTATACAGTGTTTTCCTAATAAAGCGCCGGAGTAACTAAGCTAACTTGAGCAAATTCTTGCCTAGCTGAGTTTCCTGCTCAAGCGAACAGCACTTGTTAGCCTGCTAGCTTCACAATAAACAACCATATGCATTTAGACTCGTATTGTGACCTGGGGGTGTTAATAACATGACCTAAGTCTGATACCGGGTTGTTATGTGTAATGTTAATACTTTGCAACAGTGTGATGTGTCTTAAGTGGCTACGGTTTTTTAGTTAAACGCTAGCTAGCCTGATTGCTAATGCTAACCGTGGTACGACTTCTGGGGGAGGGGAGTCGGCTCTAATCTTCGACAACTAGCCTGTCATCAACTTAAGTTATGGCTGCTTACCTTGCAAAAGTCCGAGCAAAATTGTTTACTCTCAGCTTGTAGTTGATCACTTGAGTACCGGCTGAACAAACTCTGTAAGTGTTGTTCCAACCCCCGTGAGTCGTACACACTGCACTCCTCCGCCATACTGCCTGTCTAGCCCTGCTCGTAGCCGCTACCGCACAACACATACATCCACTAGCACCGTTTGCATTGACGCCACTGATTGGTCAACGTCAACTTAAAGGGGTTTACACCATGATAACACCGGCGTATGCCGAACACACTCTGGTAAAGGTGGAGTTTGAGATGCACCACTGTCACAGTGACCGCAGGAGCACGGTGTGAGTCGAAAGACATTTCATGTGCCACAAACCACATGGCAGATACAAACACAAGGCGATAAATGACTTAATCACTGTACCTTATTGAAAAGTTATGAAGAAAGTACTTTCTGCTTTGAAAATATTGGAGAACATAAGTTATATTTTAAGTTTCACGTGTTTGTATTCTGTATTATAATATGAACTAATGTGATTAGTTTAGTTCATGTCCTCTTCGTTGTCTGGTTTAATTTAATAACAAAACCAGACAATAAGATTTATTACACTTAGACTATGAAATATTGATCGAGAAATTGTCTGTATCTATGATATCAGTAATAATTAGTATTTCAGAGTAGTTGACAATGCATGTCCAGTTCCATTATTATCAGTTTGAAACCAGCTGATTAAGGAGGTTTCGCTGGAGCATTATTTTGTTCTTTGTGGAAATGTTCATCCCCCCCAAAAGATATAACACAAAGGTTTTTAATAAACACATGATGTCAAACCCAGTCAGAACTACAAACATACCTGTGCACCTTACTGTTTATTTTACTGCATATATTGTATTATTGTATTCTATTTTATGCTGCTACTGTTACAAACAAATTTCCCAGCTTCTGGGATCAAGTACTTCTATCTATTCTATCTAACTAGAGTCTCTGAATGTCCAAATGGGGCATATCTGATGAATAGATGAGTAACTGTATTTTACACCAATCATTGATATGTATTGACAAAATTAGTAGATCAGCCGCTATTAAACATTTGTACTGCATATGCTTCTGGGTCTTCATGTGTTAAACATCAGTGCGACACTTCCAGACAGTTCAAAGTTTATTTAATACATTCATTAAGGAAAAACAATACATTAGAAAACACTTTCTGACACGTCTAAGATTAAATAGTAAAGAAAACAGTTGCATCCCTGTTGCCACTGATTATATGATTAAAGTCGACTCTACCATTTGTTTACATACAAATAAAAAAAGCAGAATACAGTCAATGCTTATATACAGCAGTGTCTTATTGGGAAACCCCTGACATGAACATGGTTCTGATACTAAACTACACTTATTGCTATGTTCAATGGATACATTGGGCCATGAAGTGGACAAGCTATCAGCGGACAACATGACCAATGATATAAACCTCTATCACACATCATCCAAGTGTAACAAAATACAGGATTATGTCTTAAGACTCAAGTTCAAACATAAAAAAATAATATAATCAAACTTCAAAGCAAGAAACGAATGGCTCAATTAGAGGGTGTTGAACCTATTATGGGATGTTCTAACTGATCATCATGTGTCCTTTCCAGTATTCAATTTACTCATGCGTTACTACATCTCCATGTGAAGATTACAGCTCATCTGTCGACTCTGACATCGACCGCTCTCTCCTTTCTCGACCTGTGACGAAATTGAGCAGGTCGACAGCCGTCACCACGCCGAAAACCATCTGCTTCTTGGCGGGAGAGCCATCTGTCAAATCTGGACCAAGGAAATGACAAAACAGAACATGTCCTGTGTTACCATGTAACGTCACGGGGTTTCTTCTAATCAGAGTCTCCTGTTAACCCCCCAGTGTCCGGCTGAGCACTTTCCACTTCATCTTAGCAAAGATCAGATTAGTTTTCACGATTTGTATTAGGTTAAAATTCAAAAGTTGCTCATTTTTGTATCATTTTTTAAAATTCTGGACACCAACTAAAGTTTTCCGGTTGCACACAACAGAAAGTGACAACACTAAAACGAGGGATGTGAATTTAGAACTGGTGGTTGGAAGCTTGATTCTTTGGAATCTTTTTCCCTGCCAAGGAGGTTCATTTATGCAAAGGATTCTTAATAGGACTGGATGTTATACATCCCTAAATATTCAGCACGACGGCTGCTTGGAGTTGGAGCACTCTTGGGTGGGGCGGAAACTGGTAAAGAGAGTGGAGTGCCCTCCCTACATTGCATCATCAGATGTATGCCGCGACTTCATTGGGATGTTTCGGGCCCTTATCACAATACACCCCTCCACCAGGGTCTCCAGAAAGACCCTGTTTGTTCAATCACTTTTACACCTAACGTTTGTATTTGGTTGCTGTTGGGACAATGTTATGTTTAATGTTGATGGTAAGTCATAAATTAGTCATAAATACGCTTATCGATGCCAACATTCTGATATTATATATTATATACGTTATTTCAGACATTTTGGTGTTTGAGAGCTGCGATGTAAACCCAAACACTCTGTCAGTCAGACAGTGGCTTTAGGAGCAGATACAGACACCAACCTGGAATTTCAACTAGTCTGCAATCATGCAAACAGCCACTCGAGGGAGCCACACGTTCTAATTCAATGCCTCATCGCCTGTTGGGTTTAGATTGGATTTGTTCCAAAATAGATTCAGTCCTTATATTCCATGTCTAGGTCATGTTTAAAGTACAGGGTTTACCTACAATGTAAACCAGTTGAGGCCTATAGAAGGATCTGGTTGATTACTTTTATTATTATTATTTGTACTAATTGTACTTACATTGAATCTGCTCGTGCACCACCAGGGCAAAGTGGTCAGTTTCCAGGATCCGGGATAACTTCCCCAGATTATCAGTGAGATGGACCTGAGGACATCAAAACAAAAAGAAAAGGTCTATAAATTCAACATGTACAAGAGAAATCTATAAAACAATGGATTATGGACAAGATTTCCCAGCTGCACTGTTTTTATGTCATTTAGTGTTTTCATTCATTCATTTGAATCCCTTGGGTAATGTAAAAAGTCAAACTTCATTAGACCCTTATAATATTATTTTCCATTTACTGATTTCTACTTTTCTTTCCCTCCTTTTGTATGACTGTGTCTCCAATATGTCTCTTTGTTATGAATGAAATGTAATGACTAAGAGTCCATCAGGTTACAGCTTTTCCCTTTATGTAGCCTTTGGAAAACTAACAGTATGAACAAAAATATTAACAAGCATTCAATGGAAATCAAAGTGTGAAAAATAAATAAAAAACATATACCTGCATACATACATAAACACACACAAACACATATATAAACATATACATACATATGAATATAAAATACAAAATTCAAGTAGCCTTTAATATTTGTTCTGTTCATAAATCATGCGTTGGTTCTAACATTACTAATCCATTCTGTGTGGTGACGGACCTGTTTGAACTGCTTGTAGATTACTTTGCTAACCGGGTCTGACAGCTTGATCTTTCCTGCCAGTATACAAGCCAGCATGTTACCTAAAGTCACCATGCCCAGGATCAACCTGCACACACAAACAGACATATTTAGTATAACTGTATTTTGATTCTCCAAGGTAGGCAGGTGTGTGTGTGTGTGGGGACACCTACCCAGCGTCGTCCACCACCGGTGCCTGGTCAAAGCCGTTCTCCTTGAGGATCTTAATGGTTTTCTGGCAGGTGACTGTTGGCAGGACGGTGAGGGGGGCGGACAGGTTCAAGCCCTGCAGTCTCAGGTTCCACCACCTTACGGACACACACCAATCAGTATCCTGATCGTTTAATTCAAACCACAAGGGAGGTTTGTAACATCTTAATATAACTGTGTATTGTGGCATTGTGTAGGGATGGTGTTACTGAACACATCATCCACATGTTGAAATGAAGATCTGTCCTTCTCAGAACTTGGTCAAACTCCCGAAAAGGGGAGACCCACTGTGACCTTTGATTCAGATGCTCTTTAGAATCTGAATGCTATTAACCCTTCAAGTGATTATATTTGGTTGTAGCTGCATGCATTCCAAGACAGTGACATCACAGGTTCCAGTGAATAAACAGTGTGGTCTATTGACTCACTGTTATCCAATCTGTTCTACGGGGCCTGTGAGGTCCATCTCTGCATGAACAGTGAGTGTACCTGCTTTGTTAGGTACCATGAAGTAATGGTACTACTGGAAGTATTGAAGTTCTAATGGTTAATGTGGATGTTGACAGGTGTCTGGATCAGCACTTATTTTGGTCTAATGGGAGAAACAGCAAGTTCTAATGTTATCAAATACAGGTTCCACTCACATTGCACACATTTTATTATTTCTGTTTCATTATTTGTAATGCAACTTCTTGGATTAAAAAAAAGATTCTAAACGTACATTTTTTGAAAACTTTCACAAAATGAATTAAGCCTTATTATGTCCTCCAATAAAACACTAAAGTTGAAATGTTGAATTTGTTCTGCTCAAGATGCTCTAATGTTTATGGGAAAAAAGTTTTATGGCCACCACAATTCTTGTTCAAAATAGAATGTTATTTAACAAACTTAGTCATGCATTCCAATTCGTGTCACCAAATGTTCTATTGAAAAGGAGAAAAGTATTTTATTGTTGTAGTGAATATAAATAACTAATTTATTTTAGTTTTTCTCTAGTAGTTCATAATCTGACTGGTTGACCGGTCATCACTGTAATCAATGATTGGTTGTTTATTCAAACAGTCATTAGGGCTCCTCTTGACATAACATACCAGGGCTTCTTCACCATCAGGTCCTCCTCTCTCAGGAAGCCCTTCTGGACCATCCACTTGTCACTCAGAAACTTGGACCTTTGAAGGTTAGAAACCCAGAGTTTTACAGAGGTATTTGTAGGTTTACATGTTGCCATGCCGATTGGCCAATGACTTACATGTAGTTTCGGATGGAGTCTGGCAGGATGACCACGCAGCGCTGACCCTCCTTCAGTTCTTTGGCCACATTCACTGCTGCAGCCATGGCTGTTCCAGAGCTACCTCCTGTTGAAGAAAAGAGGATTGAACCAATACACACAAACAGGTCATTCAAACCGGTAGATCTAGAACTCAACACTAAATTGGGTTTGTAGGAGTGTCATTAATTACCACAGAGCAGGCCTTCATCTCTGATCAACATGCGAGACATGTTGAAGGAGTCCTCGTCATTGGACTTGTACCACATATCAATGACCTGCAAAAATAATGGAAAAGACACATAATATAAAGTGCATGTAGTAATGCAATGGAATCAAATGCAGCAAATCAAGAAGGGATTTGTACTTTTATAAGCATGCATATATTTTTAGATGTAAATATATTCAATTATACTTCATTGCATTTATCACAATTAATTTCAGTTCCTTTAAATATTCATATTAAATATAAATCAACCAATAACTACATGATGTTCTGTTGTAATCCCGAGTATTGGGAGCCCTCTAGTGGTCAGAGTAAGATGCTGTAACATAAATTTGCTCTTTTCGATGATACCACAGCCAGTTCAGGCAGAAAATGTAACCGTTTTGATGGCGGAGTATTTTTACATTCAGTTGTTATAAGAGCGGAAACTGAAAGTGTATCTCTGATGCAAACCTTTGCTGTGGGATAAAGTGACATTGTAGATCATTGTAGACATTGTAGCATTCACACAGTAAATGTGTGAATGCTAATCATTAGCATGCATGTGCAATTTCCGATTCTGATTAGCCTCAGGTAAGCAATTTAGTCTCTATTCATAAAGTGTATAATGTCATATAAATATGCTAATGACACAACTGATGTTATATATAACATCAGTTATGAATATGTAGAATATGTATGGACTTTTGCAGTTTTACAATCAGTCTGAAGATTTCAAGACAATTTAGATATCTGGCTTTATTGGGGAAACCTCTTATCTACTTACCGAGCTAGTCATGACACACACACACACACACACACACACACACACACACACACACACACACACACACACACACACACACACACA
>JAPTHA010013990.1:0-21345 GCA_029814585.1 Gymnapogon annona | reverse complement strand
ATGCTGACAATATGGACTTTATACACAGGTAATGCTAAAAAAACAGTTTGGAAAAAGTTATGACCGAAGATGTTGTGCAGCTGCATTTATCAAGTATGAAATAGTAGCCTTTCTTTGCTTTTTTGTTTTCATGCGTGCAGTTCAGCCATTCATTTACGCAGAGATGCTGTCGGACAGTTGCACATTATAGTCTGTCCTGTAATGTTGTCTCTGTCACATTAAAGACTGTTATTGAGACACATGGCGAAGGTGTCGTGGAGTCGCTGGTGCCCATATTTGTGTGGGTCCTGGAGGGGCTGGCCAGCTGCAAAGCCCAGCTCAGAGACCGGGAGGAGGAAGCTGAGAGGGAGAAGGCTGAAAAAGAAGATCTTCTGGAGAGATACCAAGCAGAAAAAACGCGGCGGAAGGACAGCCAAGAGGTGGGAATGGATAGACTTTTGAAGGTGTTAATATTTCATGATTTGAGGTCCCAAGGTTTTTTTTTTTTTTTAAAGCTGTGATGGTTGGTATTTGTGTGCAGTCAAAAGCTGATGAATCACTTTGTTTATTTAGAGGTATTTGGAGCTAGATGACCAAATCGAACAGGAGAGGAGAGCCATGAGGGGGAGGGAGAAGGAGCGAGAATGGAGGGAAAGACAGTTGGAGAAAAAAGCGAGACAGCAAGCCGATCAGCGTGAGTATCTTGGTTACGTTCATCTTTGTTCCATATATCGAGGTGTTATTCCTTAGAGTTTGCAACAGCTGGACCAGGGCTAACATCTGTACAGTTTGTCAATAAATGCCATGCACATCCTTTTTTTTTCAGTAATGTTTGTCATATTTTCTCAGTGGTGGCCTTGGATGAGCAGAAGGCAAATCTGAGTAGAGAACTGAGCACGCTGAGGCACACTCATAACAAGGTCAGACACTGATGATTAGTCTAATGAATTATCTTTACACTGTTGTATCACCACATTGGTGCTTTTCCCTAAACAGCTGATCATTGGGTATTTATCTGCTTTTGCTGTTATTCTTAAAAATCCCTGCTCTTTGGGCCTTCAGCTGATGTACACGTATCGGGAGCTGCTGGAAAAGAGAAAGGACTCTGAAAGAGATTCTCCTTTAAGGTTGTTCTTAATTAAGCCTATTTGATACACAGTACTGCATGACTCATACTTGAAGGTTCTAAGACAGTGAATTCAGCGCAATGATATTGTGCCACTGGTACATAAATAAATATGAAATGTCAATTTATGCTAGCAACTACTCACAAGCAAAGGGAAAAATGTTGTAAAATTCAACAATTGGCCAAATAAATGCTTTAATTGGCTTCTCCTGACATTGTCACACTCCGTGTTTCATGTAGGAATCATGTGCGCCCCAAGAATATTGAATATTTATCCAATCAAGTCTCATCGGAATCCAGTCTGAGTGACAAGGTAAACAGATTCGCCGGTTAGTTTTCTGTATTTTGATGCATTTAATATGATGTTTTGGTGAAGGTTTCGCTTAAGTCTCCTGCTCTTTTTCAGCAGGTGATTCAAAGATCACATTCACACTCTGACCCCCGCTGCTTTGAAGTTTTGGTAGCTAAAGAAGAGAAAGCAAATGACGTTGCATTAAAGACTAATGGAGAGCAGTTCATCAATGACATAATCAGTTCCACCCCCGAGCTGGCACAGTTCCATGGTCGTGTGGATGCCAGGTAATGTTTCTAAACCATAAAGTAGATGAGTGAACATTATGATCACGTCTCGTATATCATTTATCAATTTAGATTGATTTTGCTTTTAGTTGCTGATATGCATTTTCTCACATATGCTTATCTGTATCATCAGTACCCCAGTGCTACTCGAGGGACAATTTGACACATTTGAGGCCAACCTAGAGGATGAGATGAAGGATGTGGAGGAAAAAGACGGAGAGAAGGAGCAGAATTTAGATGTGGAGCAGAAAGTTGGAGAAATGCAAGAAAAAAATGAGGAAGAGGACACTGAGGAGGATGACAGTCTGGAATGGGAGCTACGCAACACCGATTCTGTATTTTCCGAACTCTCAGAGCTGAGTCGGGATTATGTGGAAAGTGTTGACCAGGGGGCCAGTGTAAGAGGTAACGAGAGTTTTTTGTAATTTTTTTTTTTTTTTAAGAAATGGTTATTTGTACACATTATACAATTGCATTGTTGCAAATTTGTATCCAGAGCAATGCTTATTTAAAACTGCTCATTCATCTAAACACACACACAAACAAACAAATATCCTGGAACCTTGTTGTATAATGAAATCCAGAGCAGATAGTTGTACATGAAGTAAATGATCACAGACATTAGGTGACTGCAGGTTGTTTCTAAAAATAAGCCTCCAACAGTGAAAAGTTATTTTTACACTGCCGACATGAACTGTAAGTTCTTCAGTGAAAAGAGTCCGTTGCACTGACTTTCAAAGCTTTACTGCCTTTGTTTTTTTCACACTGCATTGTTTCACGTTTTCCTTATTTCGGTGTGTTGTTACCGTATGAATAATTTCAAATTGGCTTCTCTTTGCGCTGCAGTGTTGGTATTTCTTAATACCTCTTAAATTATTTCTTTCTGTTCAGGCAGTGCTGACCAGTTAGAGGAGATTCTTTCTCAGTATGAGGAACTGAAAGTCACCCAGTGAGTGCTATATAAAGTCTCTCTGACCTTCAACTGGATTGTCTCTTGTGATTATTTGGGTGTATTGGGGGATTTTCCAGACACTGATGTCCTGCATCAGTAGGCTGTAGTTCATATGTACAGATGCACTAAATTGTTAAACTATCAGTCATTTTCCATGCGTCTTTTTTCCCAGTGGTTTTAATTCATTTATTTTATGCCCTGTGTCTTTTCCTAGTGAGCTTGTAGATGCAGCTCGAAAGGCTTTGATATCTCGGGCTGTGGAGTTGACTGATGACCGGTCAGCTCTGAAACTGGAAGTAACCTCTCTTCAGGAAACAGTATTGCGTTTAGAGGGCCGAATGAAAGAAAAGGAAGAGGAAACGAAGAGGTGTGCAAATTTATTCACCTTCTTTTATCGTACCTATTATGCGTTTACATTTTTATGTAATATATATCAATGTGACGACTTTTTTTCCCTCTAAACCCACTGTTCATAGACTACGGGAAGAACTGGAAGCATGTCAGTCACAGGATCCTGACGTAAGGGGACATCGTTATAATAAAGCATCTCAAGCAGTGCCATTTTTTTTTTCTGTTTACTTTTGCACATTGTGATATTTCTTCACTTGAACTTGAGTAACATACATCTTTCCATTCAGGCCTCTCTACCCACATCCATTCGTCATTTCTCTCGTTCTGAAATGGCTCGCGTGGTCATGGAGAAGAACCAATATAAGCAACGTCTGTTTGAGCTGCAGGAGGCGGTGAGGCACAGTCAGACTCTCAGGTAACGGCTCTGCTGTTTTACTTGTGTATCATTTATTTAGATTCACCTCATGACAATAATACGTTTGGACCCAACAACATACTCCCATTCATTTTGTGTCTTTTGTAGAGCAACTAAGGAAGACAGATTGACAGGAGACAAAAGGTCAAGCGTTTGGAGAAAGTAAGTGGTTGTCTGTAGTGAGGTACTCTTATCTTATCCGTCTATTAGATTATATTACATTAGATATACATTCATTTTCCCACCTGGGGAAATTCCAGGTTAGAGCAGCAGAATAATGGACAGATTACAGCACACCAAACATTCTCAAAAATATAAATATAAAAGGAAAGGACAGTAGTGAACAAAACTCAAGAAAAAGTAGAGTAGGTCATTGTACATTAATTGTCAGTATTATGTCAGTTCCTCAGAATACCTATATTAGAAGGCTTTATAACCTGTAAACTGCCATACTGAAATCAGATGTTTTACATTAAATATTCTCTCTTAATGAAGGTTCAACCGCTTATTTGGCTTGTCCAAGGAGTCTTTAAATCCACCTTCTGCTCGTGCGTTTGGCCTGCCAAACTCTCCATCTCTCACCCGCACTCCTGTGTCATCTCCACAAGTACCGGCTGTTAGCCAGACCCAGGCAGAGTATGCTACAACAACAGTCACAATACACTTCTCTTTCATGTTTCTCACAATACACAGTCATTTTCAAATGATGCAGTTCGAATGATGAGAAATTGCTCACTCAAGACGATTCTCTCTAGATCTGTGACTTCCTCTGCTATCTCGCCACGCGTCAGACGGAGGGAACATTACAGAGAAATTCGCTCGCACATTTGGGGAAACCTGGGAAAACAGCAGATCCATGGCTGGAGCGTACCACTGGCAAACACACAGGTAACACAAGTAGAAACAGAGACATACAAGTGGAAAGCGGGAGAGGAAAAGTAGAACTGAAAATTTCAACTAAGATCTGGGATTTTCTTTAATTTATCCATTTTAATTGAAAACAACCTGCATTCAGTTGAACTATTATATACCCAGATACCATACAACCTTGACTTGCTCATAATTGAAGCTAGAACACATCCATGTTAAGACATCTGAATTTCATCAGACTCAGTTATGTATTGCCAACACGTACTTGTATAATAATTTTGTCTGCATTTAATTTTTTTTGCCAATATACTGCTTTCACCAACATTAATATTCAGTGTTAGTGAAGGCTACATGAATTTCTTCTCACATATACAGTGAATGCCCATATAGCCAAAGTCAAACCCTTTGGGCTCAGTGAGATTTTTTACATTTTGGTGGCAAACTCCATATATGATGAACATGCATCCTGTGCTTTTAAACATCATCATTGTAGGAATCACATGAACCTGTCCCAGAGCCGAAAGATGTGCCTGTTTTAGTACAGCTCAGACTGTTGGATCAAAGAGACTCCACCGCTAAGGTAAACCTGGGCTCCTAAAAATGTTCAAACAGCAGAGCCTAATGGATTTTACATGTGCCAAGAATTCAAACTCGGATCTGTTTTCTTCTCTCAAGCTCAATTGTGCCGTCTCAGTCCCACCTGAGATCTCTGGGGAGGCCACAGTAAGTCTGTTATTATCCTCATTAAATAGCAACTGTAGCAAGTCTCTAATCACCATGTACAGTACAATACAATCATAACTAACCACTACCCAGGAACATGTTGTTTCATGCCAGTCATCTCTCCAAACATCATATTCCACCTTCTCCATCAGTGTTCTGTGTGGGTAGTTTCTGGCCCTGCCTCCAGCAGTGATATTACAGTGATTGATCCAGCACGGTCCAACACAGTACTGGATCAGTTCACCCTCCCACCCACATCTCCTGCCCTCTGCATCTGTGCTGTACCTCCCATAGGTCAGTGCCAGTATAAGGCAATAGCAGCTGCCTACAGTGTACTTGTCTATGCATGTCTTTTTCTCTCATAGCAGACTGACATTGTACTGGAAACAGTGGGAAAATTGTGTTTACTTAGTGTTTCCTTTGGCAAAACCTCTCTGCTCTTTTGTCAGGTGATGCCTCAGGAACTGTGTGGATTGGAACTCAGGAAGGAAGGTAGTATCTGCTGAATAAGCAGCTAATTTAAAGGAAAAAAACACTATCTGGATGAGCAGATGTACAAACCATCTTGTCATTCTTTTGCAGTATACTGGTACATTCAGCCTCTGTTGGCAGGAGGTGTTGTCTGCAGTCGGTCTCCCTCACTGAGAGTGTGCATTCACTCACGTGAGTTCTGTCATCTTTGTGTTCAAATGATACATTTAACATTTATAAATATATTTCATGGTTTTATCTTGCTACTAAAGTTGTGTCAGTGGTGTTTGTAAATGGCCTTTTCCTTAAATGTTTAAAAATATCTTCTTATTGACAAATCTGACAGGTACTCACAGGGTCAAGTCATTGCTGGTTTAGCTGATGGCACTTTAGCGTTTTTCTCACACAGTTCAGGTAATTACTTCTGCTTTCCCTTTGCATTTCTATTTTTGTTAATCTTTATCCCTATCTGTACCAAAGGCAGGGGGTCATATAAGGTACTTACCCATGGCAAGTGTATTACTTGCAGTAGATTGCTATCAGCATGGCCCCACTTTGGAGAAGCAGAGTTCCAAACTGAGCAGTGTGCTACTATGGGCACTCTACAGGGTGAGCCATTAAGGCACACTGTGTCTAAAATACTTTTCCCCGGACAACTGTGTCTAACACAGAACTGAAGTTGTTTTATTGCTGTCTTCAAAGCCATAAAAACAGTCATTTCACTAGATTGCTGAAGTTACTGGTCTGTAACTGCTCTGATATGACCTATTGTGTTAAAATACTGAGGTCGCACAGTAGCATAAACGTCCAAAGCAACACATTTATGGCTCCTGTGTTCTTCCTTTTCTCTCTCTGTCCTCACTTCACTGTTTAGCTCTCATGCTAATAGTCCTATGTTGACTATGGATATGTACCTCATATAAACCTAATTTAATCTACCTTTACCCTGATCTAAAGTTGATAGTCGGTAACGGACAATGAATGTGATTGACAGATGGCTGGAATCTACAAGTCCCTACAGTGATACCACTTGGGTCAAACCCTTTGCAGCCCATTCGCTGTTGCCTTGCAAAAGGTGGTCGCATGTGGGTGGGATATTGGAACAGAATCCATGTGGTTGACATTGAAAGTAAAAAGGTTGAGGTAAGTAATGCTGGAAGTGCATACTATTGATTTGACCTATAGCCTTGCTGTCTTTGAACTCATCGTCTTTCATCTTCCTTTGCAGCAAACCTTCTCTGTGTCTGAGCGCAGTGAGCAGCAGGTGCGTTTCCTGTGTGCTGGAGGTAGTGGCGTTTGGACATCCTGCAGGCTCGACCCAATCCTCAGGTTGTTTGACTGGTCATCGGGGCGACCCTTACAAGAAGTTGATTTCAGTGCATTGGCCTCAAAAACATTAGGTACTTAACAATTTTTGTCTTTTTTTTTTAATAATTAAGTAGAAGAGAACAGAACTTTGTTCATCCCCATGGGGGAAATTAATAAAAGTATGTGTAGCCTTATAAACAATGTCCCCGTTTCTTAGATATACAATTAAAAACATTTCAGTGCAGCACAGTATTTACTTTTTAATGTGAGTTTAAGGCCAGAAATGTTAAATGTTCAATTATACCATGTAATTTGTATACTTGGGATATTTTTGTATTTATCATTTCACTGAAGAAATCCCATCCTATAGCATTTGTGTGAATATTTTAATATGTGAAACAGTTCTATATTTAAGTGGTTTCAGCATCATGTGTAGGTGTGTGGCCACAGTGTATAATAATCGCACTTCAGTCTACAAAAATTTTAAAGCAACAATTAGTATTGGTTGTGTTTGCAGCTTACCTGAAATGTAAATGTCTGATTTTCTCGAGTGGTTTTGCTTTGTGACAGACGAGTTTCTTCCATCTCAGTCAACACATTTCTATCCGTGTGTGTAGGTCAAGCCTTCCTGACATTGTCGCCACTGCAGATCTCCTCACTCACTGTCATCTCTGGTCGTCTCTGGGTGGGCACAGGAGGCGGGGCTATCTTCTCCATACCATTATCGATAAGTATGGCCAAGCAGACAGTATTTGTAAACATTCACCTGTTTTATTGTTAGGTGTATTTTCACTGTATTGATCATATTCATTAATTTCTACAGCATCAGAGGCAGTTTCCATTCCATACTGTTCGATTGCATCTGCTCAGCTATGTTATCATGGACATAGACAAGCTGTCAGATTTATCATTGCGGCACCTGGTAAGAATCTGGTCCATATGTGTGAAATAGTTTGAGTACAACCTGTACCTGTTTGTTGCACTTGTTTTGCAAGTGTCTATGTTATATAGGTGTAGAACTCATAGTTCGTGTGCTATAGGTTGCTTGATCACCTCTCCTGGCAGCAGCACTGTCACTACCTCACAGCTTATCCTCAGTGGTGGAGAAGGCTACATCAACTTCAGAATTGGTGCGTCCCAGAAATGAAACATAAATTATAGCATTATATGGTTCGAATCTACTGTACTGTATCACTTTACTTTCTTGAGTTAGTGAAAAATTACAGCCTAACTAATACACCTATTGTTTTAGGTGATGATGCCAGTGATGAGTCTGTTGAATTGTCCCAAGCCACACCTCAGAGGTCTGACCGCAGTCACATGATTATCTGGCAGAACCCCACCTCCGCTGTGCCCAGCCCTGCTCTGTGACTTCTGTCTGGGGAAAGACGCAGCACACTTGGACTTTACACCAGCAAAACTGGAGTAGGGCTTTCATTGACTTTGGCCACTTAGCAATGTGGCAGCAGTAAAAGAATGCTCGAAAATGCAGTAAATATGATAAATTATCATTCGTTCTTGTTTACCTCATTCTTTTGTGCACTTAACCTAATGGATCATGACACTTATCTGTGTCTTCATCTGCTCTTTGTGGTATTGATCAGTATTCATGTGTTCAAATTGTATTTGCGTTTTTGTCCTTTTTGTTTTTTTGTAGCAGTGTATTATCCACTTTACCGCTGCATTCAGATTCCCTGCCAAACACTTGTTTTTCTTAAAACTGCTTAAAGACGCTGTGCTGACAATGTTAATTGTGAACTGGAAAAAGGTGGTCTTCACTGAGCGTTAAGACAATCAGCAAATTATTCACTCACTGTATTGTGAGGATAACATTTTGTGAATGTGATTTGTATAGTGTTAAATCATGTAACCCTTCCACATTGTCCATGTTGATACAACATAACTGCACTGACACACTGAAAGTGTCTGTAGAGATGAGTGTGAAATGATTCCTATCTGTTAGAAACTGTTTTTCTTCATCAGGTTCTGATGCTTTTCTTTTATGTGTACATGTATCTTAATCTCGTGTTTCGGTTTGATTCAATACTGGATGTAAAATAAGAGGAATTCTTTCAAGTGTTCTGTGCAGTATTTATATTTAATATGAAATTCAAAATTTGGGCACATTGATAAAACAACCTCCATCTCATCACTCTTCTTGCAAAGAAGATGTAAAAAGTATTGGCTCCAAGTCAACCTAATGCAATCATCGTCATTAAAAATGTCTTGACTGGTAATTGTGTCGTTTCTATTTTTGCATTAAAAAACCTTAGGAAACAAGATAACGATGCAGACTTAACCATTTCATCTCCACATACTGAATAATACACCCTTTTATAATACAACTTCTTGGAGTCCGTGCAAATTATAGATGGGGACTCCAGCTGCACAACAGACGTTTGCGTACATGGTAAACAGGCAGTGGCACTCCTCGTCCTGTTGGTGTCAGTCACTGGTCTGTGGGTGGTTATGATGGGCTGCTGCGGGTCCTGGGGATCCGTATCCTGCGGCTCAAGGAGCGGGCGAGTCGATCCACGGCTCCCCCCATAGCACCCCCTAGTTCCTTTTGGGAGGTGAGACCTTCGATGTTGCCACTGTACCAAACGACCCATCCTGCCAGAGAACACAGCACCAACAGAGCTCCGGAGTACACAAACAGATCCCCAAAATCTCGGCCTTTGATTTCCAGCGGAGCGAAGACCCCCAGCAGCAGAGACACGACCCCCAGCACGTCCATGAGCACCGCGAACACCAGGGCCAGCTTACAATGGGACAGACCGTCGTATTTCGGCGCCATGACTGCACATATACAAAAAAACAAATTAATACTTAATTTCCCCCACACGAGCTCTTCAAAATAAATCAAATAAACAATTCATCCCGATGACTTGAAAGGAGGACGCACGCTGTTGTTGCTGTAAACCTAAGGTGCCACGCCTGTCGTGTGTGCAGACGCGGTTTAAAGACAGCGATGTCTACTTTATAAATATATACTTAACACTTATGGGGGGGAAAGGACCATCAAAACTTACCGGAACAGGTTTACTTGATCTTTACTGCTAAATTAAGTGTCTATGAATGTCTTCTATGTGTCCGGATCGTCTCCAAAACCTTCCACCAACAAAAACTGAAACCTGACACCGCGTCACCTGTATTACCTGTCCTACTGTTCAGCGCAGCAGAACGTGACATGTCATTGATTATAGATAGGCAGACATACAAACAGATGAATAAAGCGACATACAGATAGACATAAAGACGGATACATAAACGTCTGTTTATAGATAAACGTCTGTTTATATATCCGACATACAGACAGCTGGATAAACGGCCAGCCAGACATATCGACGCCCATAAACACATAACAGTATATTAATAGTTTTATGACATTATATAATAAAGGGATTCAAAACAGTAAGCGAGTCTACAGTAAACAAAACACTTGCTTGTGCATCTAATCTGCATGATTTTATAACACATTAAAACACGCCGGACTACACTTCTATTAGCGCTGCCACATGCGGAAATGACGTAATCGGCCGTTGAAAAAAATAAAAGGCGATAATTGTTATTGTTAGCTTGTTAGCTAGCGGACAAACTCGGGAAATGGAGATATGACTGAGTAATAACGTCTTATTACACGTGCACGGTTAAGTTATTACAAACGTGAAGTGGTATGTACCGATTTCTGCACAATATATCTGTACAACGGGGATTATGTTTTACTTGTGGAGCCAGAGTTGTAACACTGAAGTGAAGAGAAATAAGGGGATAGTAATTTTATTTTACTGAGCTAAAGTCTGGCTAACGCGTGCCATGCTAAGAGGCTAACACTGCTAAGCTAATATGTCGTTACCACAGTATGAGAAAAATTCCAGACGGACACACGCCGCTATTTCTGTATTACACCCAGTTTAACTGTAAAACACAAATGTAGTCAACATTTCAGCTTTGTAGCCTTTCCTCTGCTTCGCTGCATGTTTAAGCTTGTACCGTAATACACTAATACTGTAATGAAAGGGCATCGGTCCGTTATTACATTTTTAATCGACGAGAATTCGCAATGGCGTTGTTTATTCTGTAAAGTTATATTGTGCAATGTTAAATAATCGTTGCCCTATGATACAACGTACTAATCTAATGTTTTCCTTATTGTGGTTAGATGGAAGACGGAAACAGGACTGATGCATCTACATCCTCATCCAAGAGCCACTCAGGTCCCCTCCACCTGCAGAGTAAGACCCTGAAAACTACTGCATTCTTTGTCCATAACTATGCATAATATTTACACACATTTCTTCTTCTTCAGCTCCAAAAAACGAGGAGGCTTACGAAATAGCCATCCCTTATGAAGAGGGCAACTTTGAGCAGCAGGGCTTTTTCAATCAGAGTGATCAGAATTTTGACGGTGAGCAACACAAATACAATCAGCTTTTAACTCTTAAACAACACATACAGCAACTAGACTTCATGTTGAGTTTCATACTCCACCATGCTAATGATATCTAAAAATAAATTGTCCTCAGAGTCTCCCCCTTCAGCTGGACCATCTACAGTAAGCAACTCATATATGGTCATCACCAACCTGCGGACACAGCTACAGATCTCCCTGGAGAAAAACTCTTGGCTTCAAAAAAGAATTGAGGACCTGGAAGAGGAGAGGGACTTCCTCCGTTGCCAGCTGGACCGATTCATCTTTTCCACAAAGAGCCAGGCACAGGATCAGAGTCACAGCCAGTACAGTAATGGTGAGGACATGATAGGACAGGTGTGACCTGATAACTGCTCCAATACGGAGTAGATGCAGGATTCCTGGTGAGAACTCTCATCAGGATATTATAAAAACGTTACCTCCTGGTTTTTTGTTTCAGGCTATGAGTCAAGACGATTTAACTGGAGGGGAAGGAGAGATGAAGAACGTCCTGTTGGTAAAAAAAAAACATATGCATGCAGTTGAGCTTAAATATAGCGTTTCCTCTGAGTATTATGGTTTGCCTTTCAAAGTCATAATGTAATTTAATGTATATTTTCCTCTAGTAGAGCAACACAAGACAGACTCACAACCCTTCCCCCCACGTCACTTTATCCAACGAAGGGCTGCTCCTCCAACAATGGTGCCTTCCAAAAACCACATCTCCAATCCGATAACCAGTCAGCTTGCATCTATGAATGCTTTGTTCAACTCAACACAGTCCCAGTCTCTACTACAAGGACACAGCCATAACACTACCAGTACCACAACCGCTGGCAGCAGTGGAGGCACTAACAGTGTAACGCGGCCATCCATGAATGACATGAGTGGACATAGTAACGTAGGTCCAGGTAATACAATTTAAATGGCTACATTGGTGTCATTGTACATAATGCAATTAAACAGGAATTAGAAAAAGACATGCCTGCAGCGTACTGTACTTGTCATGTACCTCACTGAGAAGACCGTATAATTTCTCCTTAGAATCCCTTTCACTTCTGGGAGAATCTGATGAGTTCTTGGAGCAGGAGAGCTATCTTGAGGAGGAGGAAATGATATCAGGGGAAGATGTACTGCCGGATGCCATTAACAACAACAGACCTCCGTTGAAGAGAAGACGAGTCTTCCGAATCCCAAGAGAGAGGCAGAGAGGTAAGAGTAGAGAACCTGTCCTACAACAGCGATTTTCAACTCTGTCCTGCATGTTTTAGATGGGTCCCTCTTCGGTCACACCTGGATGTCATTACATCATTATCAGGCTTCTGCAGAGCATAGTGATGAACTGATCACGAACTGAACCAGGTGTGATGGAAGAAGGAAACATCTTGAACATGCAGGACTGGATTTGTTTAACTTGAAAGGACTCATATATGATGAAAAGGCTAAACTTAACTCATGCTGTCCCTTTTTCCATAGTGAAAGATGCTGCCGGGGTGCTGTTTCGTTACAAAAAGATTCTTCTTACATACCAGCGTCTGAAAAATATGTCCAAAGCCTTCCAGATCCATGGTGTGGACCGCAACACAGTGGCGTCCACCACCCCAATTGCTGAACTGCTTCTAGTGGCCCCAGAAAAGGTTGCAGAGGTGGGCGAATTCGATCCATCTAAAGAGAAATTGCTCGACTATGCACGACGCTGTTATATGGCCCTGGATGAGGAGACGCTCAGCAGGGTTCAGGCCCTGAAGAAAAATAACCTACTCCTGCCAATTTCTTACAGGTTCAGACACTGAGGCAGAACACATCAGGGTAGTTTTTGACCTATAATACTCTTGTTACAATATGAATCCACTTTTACTGGTTAAAATGCTGATACTTTAAATTATGCCGCCTACTAATATAGAACATTTGGTCTGCTCTCAATAATGATACTGTTGAGTTATTTGGTTATTCATCCTGAGATTTGTTCCAAACCTGGCCAAATTATCAGCCATAAAACACAGTGTGTCATGTATTATGCCTCTGGTATTGAGGCCTTGTATTTTGTTTGTGTGATAATAATACCTTTTGTAAAATATGGTACAGATCAATTAGTACTATAATATTTGTAACAAACATGCTGTGGCTTTCAGTTCTCTGTGAAAAATTGTGGATGTGACTCACAAATTTAAAGTATAAACTTTAGCTTCAGCAAAGGCAACTACCATGTGCGGATGGGTGGTATATTAATACTGTCCAGTACTCCACTACAAATGCATGTACGAAGAGATATTTGGTAGTCAGTAGTTCATTGTGATCTTGTGTTATTGACAATTTTCATTTCCGCAAATATTAAAGTTATCTTTTTCATTATTTGTGGTACAATAAAAAATTTATTCAGACTGGAACAAATTAGGTAAAAGTAATTGATAATGCTCAGTTTTTTAGCATCATTTGCTTTAAGTTGCCAATAAAACAAACTGCAAAAATAGATGTGACACTGTCTCAGTGTCACAGTCAGACTGTATGGCTTAAAAGCAAGTGTAAGATGCAGAGGAATTTGCAAAATCATGGAAGGGTGCAATGCTTTGAAAGTCAATACTGTTTTTCTCATTTTTAGCAGGTATGCACTACTCACATCTTGTGTCTCCCTGAAAATGTGCCCAAAATTCACTGCTTATGACTCAATAAGTTATTTGATTTTTTTTTAAATCTACTTTTCTCAATCTGTAAAAAAAAAAAATCCACCAGCAACTGAAAGATGTTGAGGATTCCTGATGAAATGGTTAAGAAAGGACTGTAATCAAGACATTTAATGTAATATATGTTTAAGACACAACTGTATTTAAAACGTCACATTACTTGTAGTAATAATAGATTTCTCTGTCAGGAATATTAGCACACATATATTAATATTGTGAAACACGAGTGTGCAAATAATATCTGTTCCTGTTACTGTAACCTATTGTGTGCTTATTTCACGTTTTTCCCAGACAAAGTGGCTTTACTTTGAGCACTTTATTTTGTAATTTTCTATTTCTCCTATTCTAATAAAGTAATCTTTAGTCTTCACTAATTTTCATACCTAATTCATTTGACTTTTAATCGGAATTCATGTATTTATTTTGCTATAAACTCGCACATATTATAACCACAGTAAATTAAATCGACGTTATAACGTCGAGAGTGGGAGGCAATTTTATGACCTATGACCGACAGACTTTTATACACCGGAAACCCGTTTTCATCAACTTCCGGTGTCACGGAGTACCTGCGAGACGGAGCAAAAAAGCGGGCATACCGAAATCTTTATTGTTTCCCTGGCGTTAAAACGTTCATATGCGTAAGTGTTTGGCTTATAAAGCCAAGTAACTGCGCTCTGTGAACAGGTGAGCCATCGGGGTTCGCACTTGGTTTGTAAAAGAGTCTCATTCATTCGGCTATCGCTGAAGCTAGTTAGCTAACGAGCTCTGCTCTTGTGTCTCGAGCAGCAGGCCCATTCTTCTGGACTTTGCTATAAGCTAGTTAGCTAACATTAGCGGGCTAACCAGTGCGAACACGTTTTCTTTCTGAATGATTCTGTCTGTTACGCTGTAAATACATATCACACTGCAAATGCGTGCGCTGATTGGTATTTTTTGGTAATTTCGTTATTGACTGAATTGCAATTTAACGGTAATATACATTAGTTGCATTAGTGAAACACTTGTTTTTAAAAGTGTTCACTTTGTTGCTAGCTTAAGCTAGCCACCGCCAACTGAACAACGCAGTCGCGGAGAGCGGAGCCACCTCCAGCCCACAGAGATGTCGGACTTCGACGAATTTGAACGACAGCTTTCTGAAAACAAACAAGGTAAACAATGAAAAATATATGCGTTAGTGCTGTTCTATATTCGATTTGATGCAATCCTGGTAGATAGGCGTGGTTCTGTCTATGTATTGGAACACATTGTAAGCATATCCATCGCGACCCCTCGTACACGGGGTAGCTGTGCTGTACCTCCTCAGTCATTTCAGTCCTACTGTTTATGTAACAAATAACGGCAGCTGCTCTATTTAGCGGCATCTTGCATCGCTTCCTTGGACATGTGTAATCTGTGTCATGGTACTACTCCTGCTGGTACCAGTTGACCATGCAGACAGTATGACATCCATACTCTATAATTCATATGACGCTACATTGATTTTCCTTCATCCACTTTATCCAACCCGAGGGTGCCTTTTCAGATTCCCGAGAACCAACTTGCAGTGCCACCCACTACAGCTACTATCCTCAATTAACATTAAGCTCTCTTTAACCTAGATCTACGTTGCACCTAGCGGTGGAAAAGTTAATCAGTATGCAGGTCTTTCTATATTGCTCATGTGCCGAAAATATACATTATGACCTCTGGCCAACAACCATAGATTGCTTTCTTGCAAACTGTTAAAGGCTAAGGTTTAGCTTTAACTTTTGGGACAAGTGATATTGGATTAAGGTCTACGGTCATTTATCTTAAGATTTTGAAATCACAGAGCAGTAAACTTGGCTCTGTTCATTTTGTTTCCTTTTTTTATTTGATTTCTGTACTATTATGTCTAATTCAACTGCCATGCTCCTCCTATAGCGGAAAGGGACAAAGAAAACCGCCACCACCGCCGCTCTTCTTCCCGCAGCCGCAGCAGAGAGAGGAAAAGAAAGAGCAGAGACAGGGATAGACGCAGCAGGGACCGCCGTGGAGACAGTAAGGACCGCAGGCACCGACGCAGGTCAGTACTTTAATAAAGTGTAAGTTGTAAAAGCTTCTGTGTCACACTGTCTCGTATCTCTGCCTCGGGACATAGATGGCAAAAATAAATCTGTAACTGGTATGTACAGCATTGGCTTTTCGCCTTTGGGACACATATATGCAACGCTTTGGCACATTTGTCCTTTACAGCCATGACTTTGTCTTGGCCTCAACCAGTCACTGAGTATGTCTTCATGTACTGTGTAGGTGTCTGTACACATCGAGCATATGTACACAGAAGATTGTTTATTTCAAGCAGTAAAAACCAAAAATAAACAAAACATAACTTCACTCAGATGTAATCAATAGACGATTCTCATTTTAATTCTGCCTTGGTGGGGTTGAGCTAAAAATCTAACTATATAAAATTTGTAAAAATTTGTTAAAAAAAAACAAAAAAAAACCAACTTGCTATTGCAGGAATTGGGAGTTTTAGACAGATTTTTTTTTCACATTTTGGTCATGATAATGAGGGTATCACAGAGCGATTCTTGGATACATGATGCATTGAAACAGTAATTTGTAATGCAGTGTATCTATTTAAATGAATGTTGAACCTAAACGACAGATAAAAAAAAACCCGAGCTGTCTATTTATTAGCTGCAATGTATTTTCAGAGAATTTGACAACTAATTGAATTATATACACAAAAATGCATGGAGTCTCAGCTTAGTGCATCTTCATCACAAATTCCATGAAAAAAATAAATATCTGTTTGGCATCTCTGTATCAATAACATAACTTAGAGGAAGTGCTTAAATGCACTGAGTCAACAATGTGAATCTGCATTTCTCCTGGTTTCGGGCTGCTTAAATGCATTCTTGCTTCAACTTAAGTAAACCTTTAAGATCTCTTCTTATTTTTGGATGCGAGTGTGATCTGTGCTGCTTTTTTTGTTGTTCTTTTACTCTGTCCCCTTAAATCTGATGTTCCAATCTACAGCTGTCATATACCCCTTTTGTTTACCTTTCATTTGCAGCTCCACTGCAGTGTTGCATACCAGCTGTGAAACTCATTAACGATACTTGGTGTCTTCAGATCTCAAGGGGACTCTATGTTTTTAGAAATACTAATGTTCAAATTAAGTTAGGGGCATAGAATTTTTAGGAGGTATGCCTATGAAATGGAAATATGTTGAATGTAATGATTTTGAGAGAAATGTGAAACCCTTCCAATGTCATTTCAGCTCACCACCCAGCTACCCCCAGGACAATGCTGGAAGGTAATGCAGCAAACTAACACAAAGTCGGTTTGTCAATTATTGCAACAACAACAACAATTTAATGACCTCCCTTTCATTGTCTTTACTATGTGTACTCTGTAAGTATCTTCCTGGACTGGATGTTTATCATCCCTGTCCCATTCTTTTATCATGTCATAGGTTTTAAAAATTAGTGATGCAAATCACTTCCAGAAATTGCATGTTTAATGTGTAGTTGAGGTCAAGTGTAAATGCATTTATATGCAGCTTTTCACATTACTATATTTCATCTGCATTCGCCCTCAATTCAGTTAGCCCAACTGCTTTATTGTCAGATGACTAGTTTAAAGATCAGTAATAAATAAAACCTGATTAAACATTTTGAGTAGACAGTGGCTCGCCTAATTTACCAGAGTATATTGCAGTGAAATACTCAGTTATTGGAGAACTGAGTTTGAATGCATAAAGCCAAGCTTTATGTAAGTAAGCTTCTGACCATGACATGGTCTACCAGTACACTCAGGAATTAATTGCTCACCCAATAAGACATTAATATACTATATTAACCTGATTTTCACATTTATTTTTCTCCAATAGCCGTTCACCACACCGTGAGAAGAAGAAGAAGGTGAAGAAGTACTGGGATGTCCCCCCACCTGGTTTCGAGCACATCACCCCCATGCAGTATAAAGCCATGCAGGGTAAATGTCGACTTCAGGGTTTTTTTTCTGTGTTTTTCTGAAGTCGTTAATGTAAATTCACCTTGACTAATGTCTAAAATTCGCACAGCTGTGTTTTAACCCACCTTTTACTCTCCAGCTGCAGGCCAGATCCCAGCCACAGCCCTCCTGCCGACAATGACTCCGGATGGGCTGGCTGTTACTCCTACTCCTGTACCTGTGGTGGGCAGCCAGATGACCCGGCAAGCTCGTCGACTTTACGTGGGCAACATCCCCTTTGGTATCACAGAGGTGAAGAACTGAATATATTATAATTTTAACAAAATCTAAATATTGCTCTCTCATTGAGTAGTTAATGATTCCAGCATTAAATACTCACTTTCTTAATGTTTTCTATGCTTTCTGTTTAGGAATCTATGATGGACTTCTTCAATGCCCAGATGCGTTTGGGTGGTCTTACTCAGGCCCCCGGAAACCCTGTTCTTGCAGTACAGATCAACCAGGATAAGAACTTTGCCTTCCTTGAGGTAAGGTAGCACATTGTTACTTAATTTATGAATCAATTTCTTTATGTTTAATCACCTGTTGTGTTTTTTTTCTGTTTAGTTCCGTTCAGTGGATGAAACAACACAGGCTATGGCATTTGATGGCATCATCTTTCAAGGCCAGAGTCTCAAGATCCGCCGCCCACATGACTACCAGCCTCTGCCTGGCATGAGTGAAAACCCCAGTGTCTACGTACCAGGTACATAAATTACAATACTGATTTTCTATCTTGAATACTGATGCTATTGTTGTTAGGTCAACTGTGATTACCACTATTGGTGGTTCTCCAGTAAAGGACATCAATGATATCTTTCTGTCTCGTTAAGGAGTGGTGTCAACAGTCGTGCCTGACTCGGCTCACAAACTCTTCATCGGCGGTTTGCCCAACTACCTGAATGATGACCAGGTCAGTACTTTCAAATATGGCTTAAGTTCTTGGCAAATTTGTTGTGGGAAGGACCCAAATTCCACTTTATAGTTCACTAAAGGTGCAGGGGGCAGGAATCAGGGATGAAAACACCAATATTATTTAAATGCACATCTTCTTTCTACAGCTTTCCCCTATTTATCAAGTCTGGACCTTGGAGTGTTATGACACACGTTGATGCTGTTATAAAGTGTCACTGTTGGGGGTCTTGGCATGTTGCGGAGGGGAGTTGCATTTGCTAATTAGATAATTAGATTTTACACTCATTTTCCTCTATCACCTCTCAAAAAACACCAGTTATGAGGCAAAAATCTGTGCAACACTGTTTCTACAAAGCCTGTCATCTCGAACCACTTGAATTAGAATAGATTGGATTTAGATTAGATTCCTTTATTTGTCCAATAGGCTTAAACGTAACTTCTGAACTGATGCCAAAAAAGCATCAGGGACCGAGCCTTTAATTTACTACATTATACTTAGTCACATATTGATTAAAACATGAAATTCAAATGAAGCATTTAAAGTGTCACTGTGACTTGGTTGAGGTTTTGTGTAGCTGAAACCATTAGAAGGAATCTCAGGGAATTGTGTGCATGTCCACTGATGGCATATCTGAGGTGAAGAACTCACTGATTTATAATCAGATCATGAAGGTGAAAACCTGTCAAATACGGCAAAGGTCTATAAATTACTGACTTTGAAGTGGCTGTTTTGTCTCAGGTGAAGGAGCTGTTGACGTCATTCGGCCCCCTGAAGGCCTTCAACCTGGTGAAGGACAGCGCCACAGGCCTCTCCAAGGGATATGCCTTTTGTGAATATGTGGATGTCAACCTTAATGACCAGGTAATAGTATGGCCCGTTTTGATTGATTGAGGAGTTTGTAATGAAGTTCCCTCTACACTGTACTCTTAGCACAACTGTCGGTAATTACATTGGCTTTTTAGAAGTATGATCTAAAACTTTTTACAACTTTACCAGGCTATTGCTGGGCTGAATGGCATGCAACTGGGAGACAAGAAGCTCCTGGTGCAAAGAGCCAGTGTGGGATCCAAGAACGCCACTCTGGTGAGTGTCCAGGACCTGGACGGATGACAGCATGGTGGTGGGAGTTAGGATGTTCATGTGGGGCGGTTCAAATTAATGAAGAATAGCTGATTGTATACACTGCAATCTTATTTTCTGCTATACTTGTCAGATACGCTAGAAACAGAAAAATGTTAAATCAGTTATCGGAATTATCAGAATCAGTTTTATTGCCAAGTAGGTTTACACTTACATGGAATTTGCTTTGGTGGTTTGGTGCATAAAATAAAGATCATGGTTAAAATAACAATACAAGTCAGTGCTTCCAGTCAGAGGCATCAGTTGACAATATAATATTACACCATAATATAAAAACTAATAGAAATATAAGATATGTCTTTATTTAGAGGTTTTATATGACATTGTAATGTTATCTGCTATTGACAGCTGTACAAACTGTGTGTGATAGTTCTGTATGGTATCAGTGGTATGAGCAGTGCCTCATGAGATTAAAACACATCTACATAGCCACTATGCCTTAAATTATATTAATGGAATTAAATATTAAAGTATACTGTATTTAAAATTTGGGGGACTTAGGAGAATGTAATAGCAAAAATGTAATTAAAATATACACACACATATACATATGTATACACACATGTTTTTTTCTGACAGTGTAATCACTCAAATCAGCAGCAGGTTCCCTCCCGGAAGTCTGCAATGTTACACCATCATGTCTCAACAGTGATTGGGAAGTTCTTTTGGACCTACTTTTCAACTTGTTTTGTTATACAGTGGGGGCATCCAGCATTAAAGTGCATTTCTGTCACCTACAATATTTGAGTGTGGGCAAAAAAGTCCATAAGAGAGACAAACGTGGCCTTTCATGTTTTGTTTTTTTTAAACAACTGTAGGGGGGTGTGAGTGTCATTCAACTGCCAATTAAATATTGCACCTGAAACAACCTTTATCTAACTTGCGCTGTTTTGTTCCAGACGAGCATCAACCAGACCCCAGTGACACTGCAGGTGCCTGGTCTGAACAGCTCAGTGACCCAGATGGGTGGTCTGCCCACTGAGGTGCTGTGTCTGATGAACATGGTGGCCCCAGAGGAGCTGCTGGATGATGAAGAATATGAAGAGATTGTGGAGGATGTCAGGGATGAGTGTAGCAAGTATGGTCAAGTCAAGAGCATTGAGATCCCTCGACCTGTAGATGGCCTGGAAGTCCCTGGGACTGGCAAGGTACAAACTGTTTTGTCTAGTAACCATATTCTGCCCCTCTTGGAGACGTTTTTATCATGAAAATTTTTTAAATGTATGGTACCTCTTTCATCATTCTGATATTCATTTTGTTTTCTTCTTTTCTGCAGATCTTTGTGGAGTTCACGTCAGTTTTTGACTCTCAGAAAGCCATGCAGGGGCTCACAGGAAGGAAGTTTGCCAATAGGGTGGTGGTGACCAAATACTGCGATCCAGATGCATATCACCGCAGGGATTTCTGGTAGAGAAGGTGCGAAAAGAAGATGGGAG
>JAPTHA010013479.1:0-24769 GCA_029814585.1 Gymnapogon annona | reverse complement strand
ATGCACCACTGGATGTAGTCAGACACAGATGAGGCGTACTCCTGCACATCCGTGTGCTGACCGACCGTTGCAGCGTCCCTGAACATGTCCCAGTCGGTGCATTCAAAGCAGCCTTGTAGTCCGTGGCTCCGTCAGGCCCAGTCGGTGCATTCAAAGCAGCCTTGTAGTCCATGGCTCCGTCAGGCCACACTCTCACCCTCCTCACAACAGGTTTCTCTCTGATGAGCAGGGGCCGGTATGATGGGATCAGCAGAACAGAGAGGTGGTCTGAGGTGCCGAGGTGCGGGCGTGGGAGTGCACGATAGGCGCCTTTAATGTTGGTGTAAACCAGGTCCAGAGTATTATTCTCCCTGGTCGCAAAGTTCACATACTGGCGGAAATTGGGAAGGGCCATTTTCATTTTACCCTGATTAAAATCCCCAGCTATAATAAAGGCTCCATCCGGATGTGCACTTTGCAGGCCGTTAATGATGTTATAGAGCGTACTCAGCGCTAGCTTGGTGTTTGCGCTGGGAGGCACGTACGCAGCCGTTAAGAAAAATGGGCGACATTTCACAGTCAAAAACTCAATGTCTGCAGAGCAGTGACTGGAGACAACAGTAACGTCAGTGGCCCAGCTATTCAATATAAATAAAGCCAGTCCACCTCCACGTGACTTATCTGAAGTGTCTTTATCACGGTCCAGACGAAACATCCTTCGCCCATCCAGGCTAACGGCGTTGTCCGGAACGGATGAGCCACGTCTCGGTGAAAATGAGAACGCAGCAATATTCTGCTAGGTGACCTTAATTGGGATATGCTTGATCCTACATTATCTTTACAGTTGCAACTGGATGCACTAAACCTGACACAGGTCATGCACATCCCTATCCCAATATGGAATCTGGCACACTAATTGACATCATCCTCAGCAACAGGCTGGAAAGATATACATCTGGAGTATTTTGCCCAGGCCTTAGTGACCACTGTACTGTAGGTTGCATTATCACAGGCAACACCCCAGGAAAGCCTCCATTGAATACTTTCAGTTGAGTTGGAGACCATGGCGAAATTTGACGCGAACGAAAATATGTTGTTTTTAAAACCAGATGGCACTCGCTGGAATTGCTTATCTGTCTTTCTGCTGCTTGACCAAGGTCAGTGCTGAACATGAATGCTTATGAATCCAGCAAGAAAGACACTCTTCGTTCCCAGGTCCGAATCATGAAAATCAGGAATGTTTTGGATCTCACTAGCCAAAACATCAGCTACTCTTGGCAACTTCTCTGGCCTACAAGGACACTCACACTGTACTGATTTTCAAAACTCTCCCACTCCCCCATCCAACACCTCTTATTGCTTCACCTACCTCTCTCAGTGGTGTCCAAACAAAAGGGAGGAGGTAACCCGCGAAAACTGAAAATGTAAAAGGAGTGTCGCAATCTAAAAATCCCATGGGATACAGCCTCAGAATGAAAAGTTCCCTCCCACTGACCCAGAAGCCCAGTCTGTCAAAAAATAAATGGAAATAACAGATTTTGTTTAATTATAAAAAGTATATAATATAATAATATAGTAAGCATAATTGACATCCCAGCTGGGACCAGCCCAGTTATCAAGGCACTGGGCTGGTGCATAGGGGACCCGGGTTCAATCCCCAGTATGAGGGTCCACTGGGTTGTGTCAGGAAGGGCATCCGATGTAAAAAAAACTCCTGCCAAAAATTAAATATGCGAATTGGATTCGCACTGGCGACCCTGGAAGGGAAAAGGCGAAAGAAATCATCATCACATAATAAGCATAAATGAAAGGTACATATGCACAGCCTGGCAATTACACTGGTTACACATATACCATACATGTATGTTCTGTACATATACATATCTCTACATGTAATATGTTCTGTACATGTATGTTCTGTTAAATGCATGTGTACACATACTGTACATGCACTTTTCATGTGTACATATACTATATGTATGTTCTATTGTATTGTATGTGTACCTATACCATGCATTTACTTTACATGTGTACATTTTTGTACATGTACATTGAGTTAAATAAGTGTAGTAGTTAGATGTAGTTAGTGTCGATATTTGTACATATACATATCATCCATGTATGTCATGTGCAGGTGCAAAAGGTGGTGAAAGAAGACGAAGCTCTGGCAAAGGTGAAGGCTGAAGACACTCAGGCCATTGCTGATGATGCTCAGAGGGACCTGGACGAGGCACTACCTGCGCTGGACAGTGCTATTCAAGCCTTGGATGCCCTGGAGAAAGCACACATTGTAGAGATCAAGGTGTTCACCAAACCACCTGACCTTGTCATGACGGTTATGGAGGCAGTGTGCATCCTGCTCAACTGCAAGTCAGTACAAACCGAACCCTAACCCACTCACATACCTGATGTATGATAACCCTAACTCATCATACGCCCACTGAAGTACCTGATATATGCTAACCCTAAACCCTTATACTGTTTGGCCCAAAAATATTTAGACTGTGACACAAGTTTTGTTATTTTAGTTGTTTACGAAAACATATTCAAGACACAATTATATAATCAATATGCACTTAAAGTGCAGACTCCCAGCTGTAATTTTCACATCCAAATTGAAGCAAGGGTTTAGGAATTACAGCTCTTCAATAAGTAGCCGCCTTTTTTCAAGGTACCAAAAGTAATTCAACAATTGACAGTTTGGTACATTCTGAGAAAAAAAGAGTGCACTGGTGAGTTTGGGAACTCAAAAGGCCTGGACATCCACAGAAAACAACAGTGGTGGATCATTGTTGAATCCTAAACATCCTACCGATATTTTCACTATTTCTCCTCTGGACATGTCCGAACCATCTCAGCCTAGCCTCCCTGAGTGTATCTCCAAAACCTCTTACATGTGTTGTCCCTCTGATGTACTCAATTCTGATCCTATCTGTCATGGTCAGAACCAAAGACAACCTGAGCATCTTCATCTCTGCTGCCTCCAGCTCTGCCTCCTGTCTTTTCCTCAGTAACACCGCCTATACCATAGAACATCGCTGGTCTATACTCAGTTTTGTACACCTTTCCTTTCATTTTAGCTGATACTCACAACAGACGTGACACTTTTCTCCACCCGTTCCAGCTTGCCTGAACACACTTATTCACCTCTTTTCCACACTCCATTGCTCTGGACTATTGAACCTAAGTACTTGTGGTTAACCTTCATTCCTCTCCTTTCCAAGGCAAACCTCCACCTCTCAAGCTTCTCCTCCACCTGTTCCCTGCTCTCACTACAGATCACAGTGATGAGTTCTTTCGGCTTCTCCCTTCTGGGGTCACAGTGAATCCAATTCGTATGTTTGATTTGGCAGCAGTCTTTACGTTGGATGCCCTTCCTAACATAGCCCTTGTACCATGTTAGTTTAAATTAGTCTGAATAGGCTTTGTTTTTTGGAACACATTTCTCCACTGTTTAGTTTTTTTTCTTCTTTTTTGTGGCTGTAACTGTGCAAATTTCCCCACTGTAGGATTGATAAAGGTCCTCTTCTTGTTCTATTTACAGTATATGGGCTTGGGACTGGCACAGTGAGACATTGTGGCTACAGTTGTAGGCAGCAGTGTGACGTCACCACTGTCTTACAGTCCTCTTACACCACTCTAACATACCGTATTTTCCAGACTACAAGCCGCTACTTTTTTCACGTCTTGAACCCTGCAGCCTATACGGCAGTGTGGCTAATCTATGGATTTTTCATGACTTTCATGATATGAATATGAATATATTTTTTCTTCTCCGTTCAGAAGCGGCTCCGGCAGGATATGCTGGAGGCGCGAAAAGAGAACGGGGAATTAGCGTGAACAACAAACAGATCGAGTGAGACAGTTTGCGCAAAGGAAGCTTTCATGCATAAACGCTCATTATGGGAGACACACAAAGAAATGTATACGATACAGCTTTTAAGTTAATGTCTAATTGGCGGGAGTCAGGACGTGCTGGGAGCGCACCGTTTATTATTTCTGCAGTGTACCCGTTAAACGTGAACATGTGAACGTTTGTGTGTCTCAAACACTACGTGATACAGTACAGTTTACACAGCACAAGTGGTACCTCTACTTGCGAAATTAATTTGTTCTGGAAGTAGTTTCGTAACCTGTAGATGATCTAATCTGTTCCAAGCCCCTGCAAAAATAAGACATAATTCTTTTAGAAATCATGTAGTGCAAGTGCATCAAAACATGTAACAGATACATGTTACAATTAGATTACGACACAATAAACATAAAATGAGAGCTGTACATGATGTTAAAAACAAAGAATAAAGTAAAGAATAAAAATTATGTTCATTTACCTTTTAACTGCTATCTGACGTTTTGTAAAGAACCGATCCAAGGACATTTGCTTTTGTCGGCTTTGAAAACATGCAAGTCAAACATCATCATAGTGAGCGATAGCCCGACTAGTCAACACTTTTTCTGGGTGATTCTTTTCAACAAATTTGGAAACTTCATCGAACACTTGTTTGAAATACTCTTTTTCCCGTCTGCCACTTCATGGTCCAACGAGAAAACGAAGAAAATGCTGGGATACGCACATACACATGTGCGTATCCCAGCACATGTGTATGCTGGGATACGCATCCCTAGCCAATGGGATGCCACGAAGACGCTACGCGATAGCCAGTGGCACGCAGCTACCAGTTTGTTTACATTCGGTGAATTCTGGGAGCTGCGAGTAGCAGCGCGTACTGTATTTTTTCCTTTCGTAAATGTTTGGTACCATTGTACTAAATGGTAACACTTGAATAAAGGTATGCAAATATGTTTTTAAAATGTTTTAAATGTAACCTTTATTTTTCCACGCGAGTCCACTGAGAACTGGTTCTCATTTGCAGTGACGACCTGGAAATATGTAACGTGGTTGTTGAAATGTTAATAAAATGGAAACTTTCCCAAACAGCCATCTCTTTTTATTGGAAAAATTAAGAGACAACGCTTTAAATTATTTTGGGAAGCACTATTATTTTAAAGTATCTTCATATTGTGTTTATGCTAGTTGTACTGTTCCGTAAACTTCCGTAAGAAACGTTGAGCTTGAAAAAAATGGATTGGTTCAATCATGCGACAAAATCTGATCCCGCTTAGTTTTAATCATCTTATTCTGCTTGTTTCGGCTCATTTATCGTAATCTGTTTGATGTGGCAGGGGAGAATCACGGCTGATTTATGTGTGCAGTTTAGTGGAACATTGCTGACAATCCCCTTCATGCATGAATGGATTACACTTTTCTACTCAAAGCGCTTTACATTACATTACATCTCATTGACATCCACCCATTCACACACCAGTGTGTGACGGCTGCTACACCACACCAGGCTCCAGTGGGAGCAATTTAGGGTTCAGTGTCTTGCTCAAGGACACTTCGACATGTGGACAGTCGGAGACACTACATATGGTGGCTTCGGTGGCTGCGGCTTTTAGTCCAGTGCGGTTTGTATATGTACATATCTGGATTTTCCCCTAATTTTAGCCGGTGCGGATTTTATTCAGGTGCATTTTATAGTCCAGAAATTATAGTACTTCTCTGCCACTCAAGACTTTCTCATACCACAATACCTTTCTGGGCACCCTGTCATAAGCTTTCTCCAAGTTTACAAGGACACAATGCAGCTCTCTCTGTCCCTCTCTGTACTGGTCCATCAACATCCTCAAAGGAAATGTTGTGTCTGCTAAAGTCTTTTTTTTTGTCATGAAACCATATTGATGCTCACAAATGCTCACTTCTGCCCTTCAACTAATCTTTCCTATAACTTAATTGTGTGGCGTATCAGCTTTTTCCTCTGTATTTGACACAACTCTGAACATCTCCCTTGTTCTTAAAATTGGGCACCAGAAAACTTCTCCATTCCTCAGGCATCTTTCAATATCTAAGATCCTGTTGAACAACCCAGTCAGAAACTCAACTGCCACCTCTCCTAGACACTTCCATACATTCTCTTCAAGGCTCTCTTCACTTCATCCTTAGTAATTTTTTGCTACTTCCTGGTCTACAACAGTCATATCTTCTACTCCTCATTCTCTCTCCTTTTCCTCATTCATCACCTATTGAAAGTACTCTTTCCATCACACTACGGCCACCTGTATATATGCTAAGTGTAACCTCTCACATACCTAGGGTTGTGAGGGGTTACACTTTTTGTACCTCTTGGAATGTCCAAGACCATAACACATTTTCCCACATGTGTTTGGGACATCTCAGATGCGTTTTTGGAGAATTAAACTGGGTTTGGTTGTTGGTCTTGCCATCTTACCCCATAGCCCAGACATATGAAGAAGACAGCAGACTCTATACAAGATGGCGCTGGTGAGGTCAGCAGCCATCGTATATAGTAGTTTTTCTCTTTGTTTTTAATTTATTAAGCTTGCCTGCACTGTGTCATATCACTTATGACAGACGCTCATAAACATCGGATTACAGTACTCAAACTGTAGTTTAACACCGTTTCCTGACTTGGCCTCAAGACATTTTACACCGGAGGGCCGACACAAACAAATGACGACACGAGGGCCCCAGATCATGGAGAAGACCCCAGGGGAAAAGATCTGGCGTAAGAGGAAGGCTGAGGTGCAAAGCACTGGGGAGAGAAGACTTTGGATCACTGCTACTCTCCCTTCAAGGAGGGCTACAAGGCCAAGCCCCTTCCCCTGTTCGGGAAGTCAAATCACACCGCGGTCCTTCTCCGAAATAAAGGCTCAGGCAGGAGTTGCCTGCAGTGAGGGAGGTGACGCGGTGGACTGACCAATCAGAGACCACTCTACAGGGCGCGTTGGAATCAGCCGACAGGGACATGTTTCGCAACAGCGCAGGCAGAGACATCGAGGAATTTACTGAAACGCTTGTGGGATTAATCGGAAAGATGATACTACGCCCAGGAGGAACATCCGTTCATATCCGAACCAGAAGCTGTGGGTAGATAAATCTATCCGCAACGTTCTGCGGTCCCACACCACTGCCTACAACTCCGGGCTCACCTCCAGAAACATGGAGGAATACAAGGCTGTTTCATACAGCGTCCGGAGAGCAGTGAAGGAGGCTAAACGCTGCTACAGACGCAGACTGGAGCACCTGATGGAACGGATAGACTCCAGTAGACTTTGGCAGGGACTGCGTGTCATCACAGATTATAAAGCAACACGCACGCCCCCGGGGAGTGCTGATGCTTCTCTGGCTGATGAACAAATGATGAACCATTTTGCACAAAATGTAAATATGATTAAAATAACAACAGCTACCACTTTATCTTCTATACTCATAATTATGTTATATTTAATTGCTATATATATTCTTATTTTACTTTGCGTGCTGTATTTTACTTACAGAACGCAGGTACAAAAACACATTTCACTGTACTTTGTACAATGTATAACTGCATTTGACAAATAAAGCTCATCTATCTTGTTGTCACGTGCTACACAGCCAGTACTTGCCAGAAATTTTTGCAGCTTCTTTGGTGTTGCTGTCGGCCTCTTGGCAGCATCTCTGACTAGTTTTCTTCTCATCTTCTCATCAGTTTTGGATGGACGTCCTGGTCTTTGTAATGTCACTGTTGTGCCATATTATGATGACGGTCTTCACTGTGTTCCAACGGATACTTAATTCCAAGGGAATTCTTTTGTAGCCTTCGCCTGACTGATAACTTGGAATAATAAGATCCTCCTGATGCTTTGGAAGCTCTCTGCGGACCTTGGCTTGTGTTGGAAGATTTGGCTACAAAAATGTCAGGAAAATGGTAAATGGGCTGCATTTCTATAGGTGAATGTGAGGCTTTACATTAGCCTCACATTCACCCATTGGATAGCTACGACACCAAGCCAAGCACCACTGGGAGAAATTTAAGGTTCAGTGTCTTGCTCAAGGACACTTCGACATGTGGACAGTCGGAGCCAGGATTTGAACCGCCAACCCTTCGGCCATTGGACGACCCCCTCTACCAACTGAGCCTCAGCCAAAAGCCTCCTAGACCCACTTAACTTTATTTGCGATTTATCATAGGCACCTTAATTGGTGACAGCTGTGTGTTGACTCCAGTTTAACATGAGTCATTAGTAATTGGTTAAATCTGAACACGTCCACATCCCTGGTTATAAAAGGGTGTGCACACTTATGTAACCACATTATCTCAGTTGTTTGTTTTTAATTCACCTCCCTGAAAGATTTCTGGACCTCAAAGGGCTTCACATGACCACTCGGCACTCGGTGACGACATCCCCTGGTATAACCCCCCTCCAGGGCAAGGAAAAACTCAAACAACACCAACTGGGGAAAAGAGAAACCTTGAGAAGAGACCACAGGAGGGGGGGACGGAATCCCCCTTTCAGGACCACCTGGCTGCAATGGATGTTGAGTGGGAAACCGAATTATAGTGTGAGTGTGTGTATAAAAGTCTAGAGTCTAAGGGGCCTTTGGGGAGCCTTCAGGAGATGGGGGGCTTTCTCGGGGGAAGGGAGAGTCGAAGGGGAGAGGGGAAGAGAGGGGTCAGGAAGGGAGGGGACGAAGGAGGAGGGGGGTCGTCAGGAGATGAGGGGTCTTCCTCAGGCCTTGGGGTGAACAGACGAAGCAGAACCTCCATAGCAGCGGCTCAAGGAGACGATCTAGCTCCGATGTCCTTTACAGCCCTTGCACGGTCTGTCATTGAGCAGCCTCCCACTGGAATCGATGACCTAGCCCCCTCTCCACACAGGAGAGAGAGGAAGAGAGAGAGAGAGAGAGAGAGCGGCAGTTAAGTACATCAATAATAAGTACTAGCTAAGTGTTAAGGAATGGAGGTAATGTGAGTGAAGTTAACTAAATGCAAAAGAATAATATGTTTTGCGTCGGGTCTTGAATGTATCCACTGAGCCACCCTGATATCTGCAAGTAGGGCATTCCAGAGCAGTGGAGCTCGAACAGAAAAGCCTCGATAACCTGCTGACTTTTTCCTGTCTCTCGGGGCCACCAAAAGACCGGCGTGCTGCGAGTGCAGGTTTTGAGGTGGAACATAAGGTGTGACTAAATTGACGAGATAGGCCAATTTTAATGCTGCTACTGTATTGAGGGCGTTGCGGAGGGCATCATTTAGGTCGTTAGTGAACCCACATAAGAGGAGAAGGAGGTAATTGCTGAAGGCAGAAGCTCGGCCAGTGCAGAAACGGTAGTAGGGCTAATATGACGGCTGCTATGGCACTGGTTATGGCTGGAGAGTGATCGGTCACAGTATCAGCGTACTGGATAATCAGTACAATTAGGGTGGTGATGCCCCGTGTTAGAACTAAATCTAAGGTGTTGCCGTTAATGAGTTGGTCCATTTATGAATTGTACAAAGCACTTAGGGGCTCCTCTGAGGAGTTTATATGAATATTAATATCACCCATGAGTATAATGCTGTCTGTATGGGTCAACAAGTCTGCGATGAACCCAGAGAATTCCTCTCAGAATCCTGAATAAGGACTGGGGGGGGCGATAAAGAAGAGCTAAATAAAATGGGAACGACACTGTAGATCTCATTACAAGAATCTCGAATGTATTAAAAGTAAAGATTGAACATGTCCTGAGGTTAAGACTATCTTTGAAAATGAGGGCAACCCCCCCACCTTTCCTATTAGGACGCGCAACATGTGAGCTCGTGAAATTGGGGGGTGACGCCTCATTGAGTGATACAAAATCATGTGGTCGCAACCAAGTCTCACACAGACCAATTATGTTGAAGTTGTGGTCCCTTATAAGATCATTAACAAGCAGCGCTTTTGATGTGAGCGACCTAATATTCAGTAGGCCAATTCTTATGGATGTAGGCTGGGTGGGTCTGTTCATCCCCAGAGAAGTTTTAGTGTTGATGCTAATGAGATTACCTCGTCGAGAGCCTATGTTATATTTTAATCTGCTAACTGCATGGTGTGAAGTTATTATCGTAGGGATTGGATATCTATATCTATGTCGGGTTATCATTCGTGATGAAGGCTGAGGCTGAGGGGCAGGGATCAGGTTTGTTACAGAGTGCTACTTTAGTAGAAGATCCAACAGACTGCAAAGCAATAATGGGTTGTGGGTCAGTGTGTATGTTATGTCACTCTGTTCTAAATAAAGAGCATTGTGACTTGTGGAGGTCCAGCTTAGTGCCAGTTAACTCTGGCCTCACTGACTCTACACCCATTCTAGCAGGTCCGCTAATCACTTGTGACCCGACTTTATCTAGTGAGTATTGTCATGGTAGACTTAAACAGTAATCTATATTTCTAGAAAGGGTAAGAGCACCTTCTAAACTACGATGAAGGCCATCTCTCTCATAAAGCCGGGCGTTCCTCCAGAATGAAGTCCGGTTAAGCGAGAATAACCGGCCTTCTCACATCGAGTAGTTGTCTCTTGGAATCGAGAGAGAACTACTTGATGTCGACACATCTTTCTCGTGAGATTACACGTCCTCTCTATGTTCCTCTTTGTAACCTCAGACTGCCACATCCTACTCATCCCCAGTACTCACTATATCGTAGTACTACGCTGGTGTCTAGGCCTAGTGCGGGTTAGCTCCCTAAGGCTAGCTTCAATGTTGGGTGGTCTGGTGCCAGGAATACACATTACACTGGCCAAATTTTTAAGCTTAATGTTACGGGTGATGGAGTCGCCTATTACCAGCGTGTGGGGACAATAGACTGTGGGTGGGACTAGCTAACAGAGAAAATCTATTCTGTGTCTTAACCAGCCTACCGTGGTTAGGAGGCCGCATAGGGCTAATGCTAACCGGGCTAACAGGTTTGCTACAACCAGGCCTAGGGCTAACCCCTGACAAAGCCTGTGCAGCAGTGGGAACCACATCCATCCTGGCCAGAATGGAGCCACCAGCAACACCTGGTGGCCCTCCAGAAGAACCCTCTAAAGGGTCTGTCTGATCAAAGGAAGTGGTGGAAAGGGGTACAGTAGAGATCGGGGCCAGGGATGCACGAGAGTGTCCTGGCTAGGGAACCCGTCTCTGCCAGGGAGAACCACCGTGGACAATGAGTCGTAACCTGACTGGCAAAAAGGCCCACCTCCGCTCTGCCGAAATGGTCCCAAATAGAGGTGGAGGCGCCAGTCCCTGGGATGAAGACCCTGGCGTGAAAGAAAATCTGCAATTCGGTTCTGCTCCCCCGGTAGGTCATCGCCCGTAGGCTGGGCAGGTGAGGAGCAGCCCATGTCAGGAGGTCCTGAGAGGCCCTCAGGAGCTCTGCCGAACTGGTACTGGCCTGTTGATTTATATGGAACACAGCCGTGGTGTTGTCTGACCGTATGAGCACATGCCTCCCCTTCAGGTACGGCAAAAAGTACTGGAGTGCACGGTGCATGGCATGGAGCTCCAGAGCATTGTTGTGTAGGCCGCGCTTCCACACGGACCACTGTCCTTGAACAGTCCTGTGCTGCCAAACGGCCCCCCCAGCCTGTTAGGGAGGCGTCTGTCGTGACCACCTCTGCGAGACACGACGGCGCCCATGGGCACACCGTTCAGCATGTAAGCCTCGTCCCTCCAAGGGACGAGAACGCAGAGGCACCGATAAGACGCGCAGAGTCGCCGTAGCCGGTTCTGCCTGGCGTCCAAGTGGAAGCTGTTCAGCCATCTCCAAAACGAACACAGAGAGAGAAGGCCAAGGGGGACGACCCGTATTATAGATGTCAGTTTTCCCAGCAGCCTCAGATAGAGGACATAGGGCAACCATCTTCCCAGCCTGAACCATTTGATCAGGAGAAGGATATCGTGAACACGGCAAGGGGAGGGGCGAGCCAGCATGGTGGTACTGTCCAAGGCCACACTGACGAAGGATGTGGTCTGTGAAGGTGTCAAACAGCTCTTCCCCAGATTGGCCCTGACTCCCAATTGCGCCACGTGCGAAAGAAAATGAGCCGTGTGCTGAGTTGTCAGAGCGTGGGACGGAGCGCAGATTAACCAGTCGTCCAGATACGGCAGAAACTTCACACCATGGGACTGCAGGGGCGCCAAAGCTGACATCACACAACGTGTGAACACCCTCGGGGAGAGCGAGAGCCCGAATGGAAGCACTTTGAACTGTCAGTGGCGGCCTCGATAAGCAAATCTGAGGAACCATCTGTGCTGGGGGAAGATTGGGACGTGGAAATACGTGTCCTTGAGATCTATTGACGTGAAACACTCCCCGACGTGAATCGACTGTAAGACCTCTGCCACAGTCAACATGCGGAATGGGAGCACTTTCATAAAACGGTTCAAGCCCCGGAGGTCCAGGATTGGGTGGAGTCTGCCAGTCTTTTTTGGGACAAGGAAATAGCGTGAATAATAACCCCTGGGTTGCAGAAGGGGGTCCACTTCCTCGATGGCACCTTTGGTCAGGAGGGTGGACAGCTCCTGATCCAGGGCCAGAGCTTTTGCCGGGTCTGTAATGATGGTCATCGCGACCCGGCCTGAGACAGGAGACTGGTGTCGGAACTGTAGTCTGTACCCGTGGGTTAAGGTAGCAACCACCCACGGGTCCAACACGTGAGCAGCGCAGTAACTGAGCTGCTGACTGGTGGAAGATCCGACCGCCAGCCTGAGGCCATCACTTTCTAGCCCCACGGCCCCTCGGGGCCTGGTGGGGACGACGGGAACGATTGGCGGATTGCATCTGTTTTGGCGGGGGTGGACGGACTGAGCGAAAGTCACTCACCCCCCTCTGTTGAGTCACCTGGCGACGGTAGGGATCACCAGTCGGAGGAGCTTGTGGCATCAACCGGGCTCTAGGAGGGGGAGCTGGACCCCTGGTCCTAGCAAGTGGTAGCATAGCCCTGTTGAGGCCTGAGAGCCGCTGCTGCGTCTCCCGAGCTTGAATAGTTCTCTCAAGCACCTCGAGTGCAGATGGACCAAAAAGCACCCGTGGCTCTACTGGAACACTCCTGAGTATCTTGCGGCACACCTCTGTCAAAGTTGACTGTGCAAGCCACACCTGCCGGTGCGTCTGACACAACAGGGATAGCATCCGGCCGAGTACGCGGGTCAACAACCCAGAAGCCTGTAGTGCAGCATCATTCAGACCGATTAAGTCTGCAGGGGGTCTTCCGCCTTGCAAAGAGATAGAAAGGGCAAACGTTAGATGAGCCAAAGAGTTCCCAAGACGTCCAGCCCGTGCCCCAGCGTTGTAGGTCCTTCTCAGCAGGTCATCAGTGACGTGACATTGGGGACATGGGCATCACACAGATGGATGCAGAGCCTCATCGGGAGTAACAATCAGCGAAGCGATGGCCGGCTAAACTGCCGGCGTGTGGTCCAGACCAGCCTCGGCAGCGTTATACATAGTTGCCAATGCACGCCCATCAGCCGTAAGGCGTGAGAGAACAGAAGTGTCCCTCCAACATGCGTGCAACTCCCGTAAATATTCTTCAGACGGGGGGACTGTAAACGTAGACAGTAACTCCCCACAGCCAAAAAAGGCACTCTCAGGGACCACTTCTGTTCCCGGTGGAACCTCCACCTGGAGGTGCTCCAAAGCCAGACGTAGAATGGATTGCATTGAAGCATCCCCAGCCTCAGTCAATGAGCTATGTTCAGAGGGGACCGAGGCCGCTTCAGAAGCGTGTGAAGCATCGTCACCATATCCATCACAAAACTGAGAAGCCGAAGCAGCCAGCGACAAAACATCGTCCTCCCGGTCCGGGACGGGCACGGATTGAAAAGGTCGTACCGCCCTCACTGATACGTCTTCAGAGGGGACCGGCCCCTCCGATACGCCGTTAGGCTGACAAGCCTCAAAAAAATACCTCATCTCTGCTACTTGAGCAGACAGTCGCTCGACCACAGAAAAGAACGCGTTGTCCGCCCTCGCTCTTTTGGTAGGGGAAGCCATAGAAGCGGCTTCACCCCCACGTTTTGAATGCCTAGATGGTGCAGCCCCTACCACAGAGGGGGGGTCAGCGTCAGGCGTCAGCTGAGCCAACCGGGCCACCCTGAGTGCTCTGGGCATACAGCTGCAATTCATGCATGGGGAATCAGACAACCCTTCTCTCAAATGATCAAGACTGAGGCAGGCTGGGCAACGGTCACGACTATGATTGGCTTGAAGAGCGATTCCACAGGACACACAACAATTTTCCCCATCCATTTTAAAAAACACAAGGGCCACCGCAGTTAAAGCAGTTACGTCTATTAACTACGGATTGAGGCACCAACCCGTGCCACACAGACCAAGTTGGGAGAAATAAGTACAAAGCTATGTACGGAGTACAACACCGTACGCTAGCAGAGGTTTAAAATGTACACACCACAGACAGAAGTGTGTAAACATCCGGTTGCCGTTAAACCGTAGGCTGGGAAGATCTAGCAACTGCCACCTAGCCACCTTGCAACGGCGAAAAATGGCTAAGGGACACAGTTGGCGGTGTACGTGCGGTTCATATGGCGTAAACACCAAATAGTCTGAATCGGGCGAAACGTACAAAACCGTAAGCTGGGGGAAGAAGGCGGTACGCTGTCTGCACCAGCAGAGACTTAACACGACAGTTATGGACGTAACTGTTGGATCCCCGATTGAGAGAAAAAGTACAATTAATGTACCGAATCGAGCATCGTAAGCTGGGGGGAGAGGCTGGTACGCTACATGTGCAAGCAGAGGCTTAACACAAGAGTCACGTATGTAACTGCTGTTCTGAAATAGGACACAACACAACCGAGGCGTGTAAGCATCCGGTTACCGTTACCGGCAAAGGTGAAAAAAGGCAATATAACTCACCCACAATCAGTACAATGCAGCGTCGCAGCCCTTCTCGCAACTCCGACTGAGCAGTCGCAGGGCTAACAGGCGAGGCGCTTGTAGTGTATGAAGTAGAGTGCCAAAGGCAAAGGCAGCAACGCACAACACTCCTGCGCGTGAGAAGAAATGAGAGCTATATAGTACCCGGCTGCCCACTCAAGTCACGGATGTGACGTTGTTGGTATAATTACTTGAACTGCGCATGCGCGAAGGGAACATTCAGTGCTTAAAGCACCACCTCTGGCGGTCAGGAGGGATGAAATAGAACATTACATTACACAACAACACAGTCACATTTATTCATCACCAGGCCTCGCCTCCTACCAACACTAGGAGGGCCAGAGGCAACATCCAAAACAAAACAAGACCTTAACTACACGAACGGCGCAGAGAGACACATGTTAACGTCACACCTCCACCGTCCAACAAATTGTATATCAGGTATATCAGGAGCCGAGCCCATGTGGTGTACTGGTACATTTTCCATGTAATTTAAGAATGGTTGCCATATTTTGTAGAAGATCCTACCAGTAGGATTTTTTTCCAGGGGTACACAACTGTTGACTTCTTCTACACAGCAAAATCAGCATACCTAATTTGATTTTAACACTTTTAAAGTGTCTATATGGGTCCACACCACAAAGAGTTAATTTAACTCTTTTTGGAGAGTTAGTACTTTAACATTAATTTAGTGCTCTCCACAGTTTAAATGCATATTTTTTGGCTGGATATAAACCATGCTGAAATTTTAAATGTTGGCAAAGAAGAGAACAATTTTTGTGGTGCATTTTACAAGCAAAACATATGAACATATTCAGTGAACAGTATTTTTGACAATGCTAACCTTTGTGCAATGGTGCCATTTTAATGCTCTCGCAGCAGTCATGCTCTCAGTTCCTTGACACGTGGACTTTCCTTTGCATTTCCAACATCAATGTTGTAGATTGTTGTTTGAATGAAAGTATAGAATCTGGAAAGTGCTTCATCGTAAGAGAGGCTGAAAACATAGTGAGCTTTGAATAGCCCATCAAAGGCCGCCACTGATGTCAGAGCATTGCATGGGAGAGCCTTCTGGTCCAGAACAATGAAGAACTTTTCGATTTTCTTCTTTTGCTCACTGATGCAGAGGAGGAAGGGCTGACTAGCATCAACTTTCTCTAGGAATGTAGTGAGGCTGGGTCCTTGCTCTAGTTAAAATGAGAAAAATATATATTTCACATCAACAACAATGAGATGAGAAGATCCCTCTTACATCCTTCTTACATCCCTCTTACTTGTTCCATAGTGGGGTTTTAGGAGAGAGAACGCCTTGCACCCTAAACAGATCCCGGAGTTTCCGCCACGCTTGGACTGAGTGGATGATTAGTGGGTTATCAGTTACTGTTTTAATCATTTTTCTATCCCATTTGTACAATATATCTGTATATGTCTCTCTTCTTCCATCTTTATCCTTTCAACATCCACCCAAGGAGGATCTGGGCCCGTAACAAACATCTGGGCCAAAAATTTGGCTTGTGCAGCATATTAATGATCTGGAAGTTAGGGAGTTTCAAGCCTCCATCCTCATAGCTCAGAACCCTGAGCTATGAGATCTATCCAAGTCTATCCAAGCCAACTCTTGGTGTCTTACCATGCCATATAATTTGCCTGGTTGCTTTCTTAAGTGAGGGGAAGAATGTCGTTGGGACTTGGATTTGGACTGAAACATATCGGAATCAAGGCATGATATTCATCTTTATAACATTCATTTTGCCTAATAGGGTAAGAGGCATGTCCATCCATCTCTTCAAAGCATCTCGCACCTTCTGGAGCAGTCTAACTAAATTGAACTTATAAAGGATTTCAAGGTTACTGTCCCCCCAAACTCCTACATACTTAAAACCTGTAGGAGACCATTTAAAGGGGAACTTATGTTAAACACTATTAAAATTAAAAAACAAACAGCGGCAGTACCTTGCTTTTATCAAATCTTTACCTTATAACCCGAGAATAAGCTGTATTCCACAAGTGTTTCCTGGAGGTGAGAAAGAGAATGATGGTCAGGATTAAAATAAAGATGATGATGATGATTTCTTTCAGTTTTTTTCCCTTCCAGGGTCACCACAGCGAATCCAATTTGCATATTTGATTTGGCAGGAGTTTTTACACCGGATGCCCTTCCTGACAGCCCGCTGGACGCTCATCCCGGGAATCAAACCCGTGTCCCCTATGCACCAGCCCGGTGCCTTACCAACTGAGCTATCCAGTCGGCGGTCAGGATTAAAATAATGTCACCTGCAAATAGTGAGATTTTATGTACTTTTTTAATGTATTTTATGATTTTATGTATTTTATGTGTGCTGAAGTTGAATCTTCTAATATTAGGATTGTTTCTAATTACTTCCGCCAATGGTTCTATTGCCAGTGCAAAAAGTGCAAAAAGGGCGGGACTGACTGGATCCCTCTGTCACCTCAGGCGGAATGGACCTGAGGTGACCCCATTTGCAATAACTGGTCTGAGGGGAACTGCACAAGGCTTTAATCAGGGCAATTAATGCTTCACCATATCCACTTTTTTTCAAGTCGCTAAACAGATACAGTCATTCAAAGGTCTTATCAGCATCTAGTGAAACGGCCACACTTGGTATTTTATCTTTGTTGGGTGGATGTATTATGTTGAACAGGCACCTTAAGTTGTTAGTAGACAGTCTATTTGTAATAAACCCTGTTTGGTTGAGGTTAACCAGCATGGGGATACATGTTTCCAGGCTTCGAGCGGTCATTTTAGTAACTAAATTGCAATCCCCTTTAAGGAGAGAGATATTTCTATAGGAGGAACATTTCTTAGGATATTTTCCTTTTTTATTTATGACTGTGATAAAGGCCTAGGAGAATGACTCTGGGAAAAGTCCATCCTTTCTGTTTTGTTCCAACACTTCCAACAACAGTGGCACAGGATTTATGGTTTTCGAAAGGCAAAGCTTTTTACATCCCTTGGTTTGGTGAGTATTTCAGGTTTTAGACTGAGTGATGTCAGTGCGGGTAGTGAACACTTTTTACCTGAAACTTTTCTAAACAACTCACCCTCATAACCAAACAATACATGGTAGTAAATAGTTTTTTTTCCTAAAATGTAGCCAAAAGTTCTGGCTTTCAAATGAATCCAAGACTGAAGCTCTAACCCTTTTTAATCTGAAATGGGGAGATTGTCTAGAGTCAACTCCCACTGTGTTCCCTATCTCCACCCATTAAACTGATACAACTCTTTTCGAACTGCTGCACTTTGGAAAAATAATACACTACCACAAATTGAATTATATATTTGTGATCCTCAACACCTTCTGGTACTCATGGTCATTTTGGTTTTCACCTTGTATTTACAGTTTTATCATAAACAGCAGTTGTTCAGGACGTGCGCTGTAGGATTTAACAGGTCAAAGTGAATGCATTTTCAACAGGTACACGTCTGTGCAGACACAGCTCATCACCTGTGTGTGAGTGTGAGCGGAGAGGGGAGAGGCAGGACAGAAGAGAACACATCTACAACAGTCAAATACGCATGCGGAACATTCACACTACTGTCATATATAGCAATTAAATACACAACTAAATGGTTTTGGGTTAGGGTTACGTCTGAAATACACAACTAAATGGTTTTGGGTTAGGGTTACGTCTGTTCCTGGGTTTGTTGACAGACAAAAACTGCTTAATGAAAAAATATACATTATATACGTTAGTGTACAGCCACAAAGTACACTAACGCTTTCTACGCTGATCCAATGATGGGTCAGCGTAGAAAGAAACCGTTGTCCTTCAGGGTCAACCTCCGTGGGCTTCACAGGGCCTGGGGGCCGAGTGGCGCCAGGAGACTTGATCCCCACTCAGAACTACTTGCAGTTCTAGTTAGTATTATTTTTTTGTTGGTAAAAGTGTTGGTGAAGCCTAAACCATGTGTGCTGGCGCTCACCTCAGATACAAAAATTCACACATGTACACCTGCATGGGGCGCTATAACCAAGACCAATTAGTTTACGTCTATAACTCCCACAGCATGTGTTGCATCTTTACTTGTTAACAATTTCCGCATTTTTTGACCAAAAAAAATTGTGTGATGACGTTAGATCAGGTACATGAGTTGAGTGTATATGCCAAATTCCCGGCATATAGGATCAAATCTCAAGAAGGAGTTCCAAAAGTATGTTTACCATCTGTTCTGCAACTGTCCTACAGCTGAGGTCAATGCATTTGAACTTGTGTGTCTGTGTGTATGCATTGGTAACTGGTTTGGACAATGGAATTTACATCTTAAGTCAGTGTGTCAACATTCTGCCATGTCAGACCTCCAGAGACCTGACCATAGCCCTAACCTAACCTCCACCTGACCAACCCTAAACCATAAGCCAGACTGGTCCAGCACTAAACAGTGTATTTTGTTGTTCCAGGCCAGACTGGTCCAGTGCTAAACAGTTACTGGGACAAGCCAATTTCCTTAAGCGTCTGATGGAATATGATAAGGATAATATCAAACCACAGATCCTGCAAAAACTACAGAAGTACATCACCAATCCAGATTTCATACCCGAGAAGGTCTGTCCACTCAATATTTCATATACAATATATCATACATCATATAATTTCATGCCGTAAATAATTTCATGTCAAATCATATAATTGCACATCATGTCATATATATCTCAATTTTTGCTATTTCATATAGCTATTTCATAATTTCATATATATAATGCCATATATAATTTTATGTCAAAATGTAATATATAATGACATTCATGACACATGTGTTGTCATATCATATAATTTCATATAATTCTATCATATGTTTTTGTCATGTCATGTTTTGTAGTGCCACACTTTGGGGGAGGGGTCAACAGTGCTGAATGTGATATATTAAATTTCATTTAGGTGGAGAAAGTATCAAAAGCCTGTACATCAATGTGCATGTGGGTTCGAGCCATGGATTTATACTCCAGAGTACTGAAAGAGGTCGGGCCCAAAAGAGAAAAACTGGCCATGGCGCAGGTCTGTTACCCTCCTCCCCCCGCACAATCTCTCTCTCTCTCTCTCTCTCTCAATGACATTGTTAATGGAATCTTAACACGTGCAGGAGGAATTGGATGTAACTATGGCAACACTGAGGGAGAAGCAGCAGAAGCTTCAGGAAGTGGAGGATCAGATCAAGGTTCTCCAGGAACAGTTTGACAGCAGTGTCAATGAAAAGGAAGAGCTAGGTGAGAATGGACCGACATGGACACAAAAAAAGAGATGTACATTGTAAAGGATAGAAGGACATGGAAAGGACAGACATTAACACTGTAAAGGACAGACATGACCACAGTAAAATATGGATGTGGACACTACAAAAATCAGATATGAACACTCTAAAGGACTGGCAGATATGGAAACCGTAAATGGACAGACAAGCAAGGACACCGTAAAGGACAGACATGGACACTATAATCCAAATTTCTTTATTTAATTTTTCAACACAATGACATGCAGCAACAGAAAAGTATATAGAAAGGTAAAGAAAAAAATAGTCCGGTTACACAAGGTTGCATGTCCGAACCCCTTATCCCTTTCCCACCCTGGAACATACCCATATCAGGTCCGGACGCAAGACAACAGGGAACCCGTCCCTGCTTAATGAACAACAATGAAGACACACAAGACAATATACACAACAAGAACAAGACAACAGACAGGGCAACAGACGGGGAAAAATAGATTATTCAGGCGATCCTATGAATAAAAAGGGAGAAAGAGAAGAAAAACACTCCCACACAAAAAAAGTTTAACTTAAATAAATCAAATAAACTAATTGGTAAATAGTTTCTGCCTCGGGAAGTAGTGTGATGGTGTCCATCAGTGCCAGGAACGGGTGCCAAGTTATTACGAATTTATTGAGCGAGCCTTTAATTGAGAACCTTATTTTCTCCAACTTCAAATGTAAGTGTGTCCCTCATCCAATGGTCATGTGAAGGAGGGTTGGGAAGTTTCCATTTAAGTAATATCAACCTCCGAGCTAGCAAGGTCGTAAATGCCAAGGCAATTTTCAGAGGTTTCGAAACCTTAACGTCAGTTGACACCCCAAATATAGCAGAAATCGGTTAGCCAAGCATACGGTCAAATCGGAGTTTGACCGTATGCTTGGCTAAGTGTATTAAAAACACTACACCAAAATGCGGATAGCTTATGGCAGGACCAGAACATGTGTGTGTGGTTGGTTGGTGACTGTCTGCATCTATTGCATTTGTTCAAGACAGCTGAGTAGATTCTAGATAGTTTTGCGTTTGTATAGTGAACTCTAAAAAAGACCTTACACTGAATCACGGCATGCCTTGCACATATAGAAGACGAGTGAATCAACTTCACGGCTGTTTCCCATTGTTGTTCTGATAGAGTCACACTCATCTCTTCCTCCCATATACGTTTAGTTGTGTTAATTGACCATGAGGTTAATTCATCAATCATATGGAATATGACCCTTCTTGTGTGGATTGACTCCCAAGAGGTTATCCAAGGCGGTTTCAGGGGGTCTGTTAGGATAGTGTGGAAATTGTTTCTTGATGAAGTCCCTTGCCTGTAGGTAATGGAAAAAGTGTGAGTTGGGCAAGTGGTATGTAGCTGAAAGATCGGCAAAGGAAGAGAAGAAGTTGTCATTTAATAACAACTTCTTCTCTTCCTTTGCCGATTCCTGACCTTACGAAGACCCCCGTCATGCCAAATCTTGAAAACCATATCTGTCACGGAGGGAATAAAATTACAGTTACCGAGCAACGGAGATAATATAGAAGGGCCATGCAGGCCAAAATATTTCCTAAATTGTCTCCAAATAGATAGAGTTACTTTAACTACAACATTGTCTCCCAGAGAAGACAAAGATAGAGGCAGTTGAGAACATAGAATGGAAGATAGTGAATAACAACTGGACGCGTTTTCAATTTGTACCCAAACTGGCAAGGACTCTGCATCCTCAGACATCCAATACAACAACTTCTGGATGTTTGCAGCCCAGTAGTATTTCCTGAAGTCGGAAAGAGCCAGGCCACCCTCACTTTTAGACGAAAGCAGGACAGATTTCCGGATTCTGGCTGGTTTCCCGCTCCATAAAAACTGAGAAATGTATCCATCCAACTTATCAAAGAAAGATTTAGGAAGCAGTATTGGAACAGGCTGAGAAAGATAAAGAAACTTGGGAAGAATGGTCATCTTTATCAAGTTAACTCGACCAGCCAAGGACAGGGGCAAGAGGGACCAACGTTCAATCTGTCTTGGTACTTTCCAAGAGTGTCCAGAAATTCTTTTTCAGCATGTATGGGAGGGAGGATGAAATGAAGACACACAGATGCTTAAAGCCAGATTCCGACAGTTTAAAGGAAGAAAGAGATTGGGGAAGATTCCTAGCCAATGAATTAACAGGAAATAGCTCTCTTTTTTGATAGTTCAGCTTATATCCCGAGAATTTCCCATAGTTATCCAAAATATCAAAGAGAACAGGTAAAGAACTCACGGGATCAGAGATGTATAAAAGTAGGTCGTCAGCATAGAGAGACAGCTTATGAGTGAGAACAAACCTAGTGATTCCTTTAAATCTTTCTTCGTCCCGCAGCCAGATAGCAAGGGGTTCAATGGCAATGGCTAATAGTAAGGGTGACAAGGGACAACCCTGCCTTGTTCCCCTACCAAAACAGAAGGGCCGGGATAGGGTGTTGTTGTAACGGACCGAGGCCATCGGAGAGGAGTATAAGAGTTTTACCCATGAGATGAAGTCCTTGCCCAACCCAAATCTATCCATAGCCTCAAAAAGAAAGGTCCACTCCACACGATCAAAGGCCTTCTCGGCATCGAGGGCCACGATGATCTCATGAGACAGGCTAGAAGGCGTGTGCACAATGTTCAGAAGCCGCCTGGTGTTGTGATGATGGGATTGACACCCGCTCATAAAGACGGTCTGATCCAAAGAAATTATTGAAGGCAGAGCACGCTGGAGACGAGAGGCAAGAACCTTTGAAAGAATTTTAAAGTCAACGTTAAGATGTGATATGGGTCTGAAGTTGCTACACAGAAGAGGGTCCTTTTTTCAAAATTAAAGATATTGTAGCTTCGGACAAGGTATCAGGGAGGCGGCCATTGGACCGCCTCAGCAAATACGTCCTTTGGCCTAACAAATCAGAATTGGTTCTGTAGTATTCTACAGAATAGCCATCTGGCCCCCGGCTCTTACCGACGTTCAGGGATTTAATAGCTTCCTGGATCTCGGTCACTGTGATAGGTCCACCTAACCCCCAGAGATTTCTTCATTTACTCGCGGGAAGTCTATGCCCTGAAGCCAGTCCTGGCTACTAGGTGGTGAAGTAGAAGTATATGGGTCTGAATAAAAGTCAACAAATACTTTGTTGATTTTCGCTGGATCAGAAAAAATTTCACCGGTCTCACATTTTATTGAAGGGATTAATCTTGAAGTTGCTACTGCACGAGCCTGATAAGCCAGGAGCTTCCCTGCCTTGTCACCCGATTCAAAGAAACGTTGTTTTGTCTTTATCAGCTGTACAGGGGCAGCGGTTGACGTAGTTAGATTTAAATTAGTCTCGAGTTTCACCCGGTCGGTGTACAGCTTAGGGTCTGGATATCTGTTATCCACCTCCTTAATTTTAGCTAGCAAGTCTGTTGTTTGGGACATTTCGTTCTTTTTCAGGTTGGTAATAAAACTAATAAGCTGGCCCCTTATTAGTTATTAGCTGGCCCGGAGATTTCGAGGGGGACTCATGTAGCCCCTTAAAGGCCTACATGAGTCCCCCTCAAAATCTCCGGTGAGTCATTTGTTTCAAGAAAAAAAGAAATCTGGTTTCTCATAAACTGCTTATACTCACCTCTCATCAGCAAGATAGAATTAATCATATGATTATCGTATGATAGACACAGGTTTGAATCTGAGAAAGCAACCTAATGTCAATTAGAAAAAAGTCTATGTGCGTGTATGTATGGTGTGCATGAGAAAAGAATGAAAAAGTCTTCCCTGCCGGGTTTTGCCATCTCCGTGGGTCTGTTAGTCCTCATTCTATCTTGAAAGCATCAAGCGCCTTAGTGGATTTAGACAGTGAGAGTGGCCTTGTTGCAGATCTGTCCAGCGTTGTATCCTGAACCAGATTAAAGTCACCCCCAATAATAAAATTGTAATTTGCAAACGCTGGCATCAAAGAAAATAATTTGGACATGAAGGACTCATCATCAAAATTAGGCCAATAGACACTCAGCAGCACAACCAGACAGCCCTGCAATTTGCCAGAGATAATTATGTAGCGTCCATCTGGGTCAGCTATCTCTGAGTGTTTTTCAAACAAAAGATTAGAACGCAAGAGTATTGCTGTTCCCCTGGCCTTTGTATTAAATTTGGAGTGATAGACCTGTCCAATCCAATTTCTCTTCAGCCGAAGTAATTCTTTATTTCGTAAGTGTGTCTCCTGAAGAAAAATTACGTCTCCTTTCAATAATTTCAAATGAGTGAGTACCTTGTTGGCTTTAATTATATTCCCGACACCCTTCACATTCCAAGAAATAAATGTAAGACTTTTGTCCATACCTTACATCTACATCGTTGCATGAACCCTTAACGAAGTTGACACCGCACCAAACGATAGCACCTGCCGAGGACACTTGACTGCAAGGTGAAAAAGAGAGGGGGGGGGGGCAAACACAGACACAACACAACAAAATAAAACAGAGAAAAGAACTTGGACCTGATACCCCTTGAAATCAAAATCTTCAGTGTCCTCGACACTGCAAGGCACCGCTTTCCCCTGCATAAAACAAAAATCCACCATAGGCTTCCCGTTCACAGCAAAATCCTCACTAATATGAAAAGGTCACAACTTCATCCCAAAGTAAAAATGTCTATGCATAGCACCCTTTATTATACATTGATATGTATTTATATATATATATATATATATATATATATAGGTAAATATATATATATGTATATATATATTTTCCTTGTTTTCTTCTTTCCTCGTCCCTCCGTCCCCCTTCTCTCCCCCCGCCCCCTCCCCCT
>JAPTHA010012723.1:0-19189 GCA_029814585.1 Gymnapogon annona | reverse complement strand
ACAAGATGGATTTGGAGGTAAGGATGTACCGATATGGCTCCTTCAGGGTAAAAGAGCTAGAAGGCCCAATTACAAGGACTGGCCCACAGGATGATATTTTCTAATCAGAGGGCCCACAGAGGTTTTTTGTGTTTACATTTATCACTGATCAAATATGAAATGTTACAATGCAATTATGTGGGAAATCATGATTAAAACAATCGATTTTAATATTGATAAGGATTTTTTCTAAACGATTACATTCATTCATTTTCCATAAACCAGTAAACCTCTGGCAAATTTTAGGGAAGATGAAGCCAGCTACCAACAGCAAAATGCAGAGACAAAAACCTTTACCTACACATTCACACTTATGGACAACAATGAGACATGAATTATGTTATTTGTATTTAGATATTTAGTAAACGTACCTTTAAATTTGCCAATTTACCTATTAAAAAACGATTTAGGGAAAGAAATTTCAGCAAAAAGTCAGCAATGTACATCTTTTAAAAATAGGGTTGCATCATCATTTATCATTTCAGAATAAACAAGCACCTATTTTTTGCTTAACGGTGTAAAACGTACAAAAGGGGAAAAAAATTTGAACTCAAGCCAGCAAAACACAAAACAAATTAAATAAATCTGACTGTACACTGTTAGAACACACCCATATGATATAAATACTATAATTGCACCATTTATCTTAAGTGCTATAATAAAAAAAAAACACCACAATAACTTTAGAAATGCAGAGTGAAATTCTGCTTCAATAGGACTTCCTGAGTTGTATTACTATATCAATTGTTTTGCCACATTTGTGGTTTCTGGTCTGAACATTGTTTTATATACTCAGCAACAGACCATAATGTGTACAGACTAGAACAGTAGAGCCTTACAAAAATAACTGTAAGGACATAAACTAATATATTTCCATAGCTTCCATTTTTAAGTTTCCATTCTTTTTTTTTTTTTTACTTCATCTGTGCTGTGACAAAACTTTGTTTTGAGCTGTTGTGTTGGTGGAAAATTCCTCATATGCCATTTCCTCACCTCAAACATGAAACAAGCATACATTTATGAAGACAGCACTATTAATCTTCCAATGAGGCTGTGGCAAGCCATCTTAGGCGACAATAAGTGTGGAGTTAGCCGAGTTTTAAAAAAAAAAAAAGTATCTTCCAGTGGTGGCCTTCAGTGCCAGTAACATCTTCTCAGCTGGCCAAAATGCCACCAGAAACACTGAGATTATTATGACCTTATAGTTATTCTATTAATTTATTCCTTCGTTACGTAATGTTTCTCTTGGCTACATAGCTTCCAATATGTGAATATGGACGTAAGCAACTAGACTTCAGTCTATGTGCTGGCCTCCGTGGCAAAAAAAGGACTTATTGATGGAAGTGCAAAGATCACCTCAGAAACCACAGGCCCTCAGGGACTTTAATCTTGGCTCTCTGTCCTCCACTCTGCCCCAATTCACCCAGTACGTCACGTGTGCTAATAGAGATAATAATATATTGGGCTCAGTGTATGCCAACGCTAAGGAGGCATACACCTCATCGCCACCCCCCCCTCTGAGAAGAGCTGACCACTGTCTGGTTCATCTGTGTACAGAACCCTTGTGAACAGGGAACCAGCTGTGACCCGCACTCTGAAGAAGTGGACCAAGGATGCGGAAGAGGCCCTGTAGAATTGTTTCGAGTTGAGGGTGTGGGATGGATTCAGCGACTCTCATGAGGACATGGACATAGACATTATGACAGACAGGGTGACGGAATACATCAACTTCTGTGGAGAAAACATTGTACCTAACAGGACTGTACGATGCTTCTCCAACAAGCCCAGGGTGAATCCTGACCTATAAGGCTCTTTTAAAGGAGAAGAAGAGGGCCTTTAGGTCAGGGAATAGAGAGGAGCTGAGAACTGTTCAGAGGGCACTGAGGAGGAAAATAAGGCCAGATACAGGAGGAGGATGGAAGAACAGCTGAAGGACAATAACACCCAGGAGGTCTGGAGGGAACTGAAGACCATCTCAGGCCATGAGGGACCGAACATCCAGGAAGCTGGGGGTAATACATAGATACCTATTTCTGTAGGTTTGAGGAGACATCTGCACCTCCCCCAGCTGTGTCAGCTCTCCAGCAGTCCCCCTCCCCCACCTCCCAACACTCTGCCTCAGTACCCCCTTCACACGGTACTCAGCTCTCCAACACCTTCAGCCCCCACTGCTTTTCTCAACCCATCTTCTCAGTCAGCCCTGGCTAAGGTACAGCTCAGACCAGCTATCTGAGCTGATTGTTGGACATCCATTCAACTTAAGCCTGAAACTGTGGAGGGTACCACATCTGTGGAAGACATTCTGCGTAATACCGGTGCCAAAGCCCCCCATCCCAAAGACCCTAGCTGCTACAAGCCAGTGGCTTTAACATCGCAATTTATGAAGGCCCTAGAGCAGCTGCTTCTGACCCACCTGCACCCCCTGGTGAGCTTGTCCATGGAGACGCTGTGGTTTGCATACCACCCTTGCATCGGAGTGGATCACACCATCATCTTCCTCCTTCATAGAGCCTTGTCTCACTGGGAGACACCTGTGAGCTCTGTTTGGGTCCTCTTGCTGGATCTGAGCAGTGCTTTGAACACCATCAGGTGGACATCCTGAGGAACAAGCTGGTCTGGTCAGGGGTGGACCACCACCTCACTGACTAGATTATGGACTACCTCACAAACCGCCCACAGTATGTGATGACCCCGGGCTGTGATGGTGACATCTTATAAGTATCTGGGCATTCACCTGAACAACAAACTGGACTGGACTGATAATACCAATGCCCTCTATAAAAAAAGGGCAGAGCAGATTATATCTGCTCAGGCGGCTGAGGTCCTTTGGGGTGCAGAGGGCACTCCTGAAGACCTTCTATAACTCTGTTGTGGCACCTGCGTGGTGTGCTGGGGGAGCAGCATCACAGCAGCTGGCAGGAAGAGGCTGGACAAACTGATTAAGAAGGGCAGCTCCTTCCTGGGATGCCCTCTGGAACCTGTAGAGGAGGTGGGGAGGAGGAGGCCGACGGCCAAGTTAGCCTCCATCTTGGTCAGAGACTCCCACCTCCTCAAACACACACTGACTGCACTGAGGAGTTCCTTTAGCGACAGACTGAGACACTCCAAGTGTGCTGAAGGAGAGGTATCGCAGGTCATTCCTTCCTGCAGCTATCAGGTGTTATAATAGTAACTGACCAATGACAATGTCTCTTTCTTGATCTTGTTGCAATCAATCTGTTCTTTTCTTTATTTATATTTTTGTAGTATTAGAACTTGTCTTCAGAATCTCTTGTGTGTGTCTTGTGTCTACTCATGTGACCTGATATTTCCCAGAGTGGGACAAATAAAGGTATATCTAATCTAAACGTTATGACAGTCTATTAAAGTTTTTCTGTACAAATAAAGCAGGATGGATTTTGTATCAAAACAATGAGCTATGTTTGTTTGTTATTAGATAAATATGGATTCTGAACTGTTCCGGATGATGTGCATGGCACATCGGCAGTGTAGAGGATTAGAGCTGTCTAAACTGGGGTTCTTGCTTTAGTAACTAGAAAAGCACTTGAACATCACAGACCTCCGCCAAGGCTGCTCAGTTCCCCACCGTCCTCCTAGGTAGGTTACCTAGCATCAGATAAACAAGACATGCCAGCTGAGAGGTTATTCAACTAAAAATACAATTTAAACAATTCTGGATCACCCCCACAATGGACTCACCTCTTCCTTATCCCATTCTGGATATTTCCCAGAAATTGCATTAAAATCTGTTCCATAACTTTTAGAGTTATGTCTTGCATGCGCACACACACACACAAACAAACACTGGTGAACATTAGCTCCTTGGCAGAGGATATAATGTCTTTATTCTACGTCATGGTAGTGGTGTTAAGAGGTGAATTAAGTGCCCACTGAAGGCTACCTGGGTTCTAAATGCACAGATTGTAACAGTACACTGGTGATACGTGAGGGAGGTCAATTAGTTTCTAATAGCATACGGGAAAGTGAGATTTGTATATCTGTGAAGATTCAGTGAACTAAAGAAGCAAAAAATAACCCAGATCTCTGGCAGAGCGCTGCAATGAAGCATTGTGCTGTTCACAGCCCACTCAGACTAAAAGTAGCGACTGGTAATAATATGAGTCATTTTACACAGCCGGACTGTAAATCTGATCCTCCACACCACACCTTCACTGAACAATTCAAAAGGGTCTTATACAGTATGAATTTATGAAATCATTTGATGTTGTAAAGACATTCTGAAAGTTCAGTTTCTCAGTCATGTGGCTGCCCATTTGACTGGCCCTGGTGTGGTTACAGACAACCTCAAGTGACAACGTGACTGAAATTTGACAGATAGTCAATATCTTTCAGCTTTGGATGCAAGACATGATTAGCAATTGTAGATCTATAAAACAATGCAAAGGGACAATACCACTTTTCTACATTTTATACTTTGGCTTTCATATTTTTTTCCAACTGAACAAAAACAGCATAAAACTTACTTCCTGAACTTCATATCAACCTACCTTAAAAATAAATGAACACACATGAAAAACCACAGTAAGGAGAAATATGAGCATTACTGTTTAACTGCACAACGAGTATACTAAACACAAAAGCATGAAAACATCTGAAATGATTTATGAGAAAAAAAGACAAAAAACAAACATATCTACTGCAAACAAACCCTAATTTTAGGGTTTTTCCTCCTTAGATAAGCTGCTGGAACAGAAATTAGTGGTACAAAGTTAATACAAAAAACCTTTATTCTGCAATTATCCTCTTAGTACAAGTGAACAGATGCAAAATGAACCTGATATCATTTTACATGATTGTGGAAAAGTGCAGCCACTTCCCAGGTTTCTGTCTAGGACCTGCAATGTACTGTCCCATACCAGAACTACTGGTAATGTGCACCTGGGCAGACTGACAGAAGTCTGGCTGCACAATCTGTGCAAAATAGCCCCTCTGATCACCAGCAAAGATTCACACACATCCATACACCAGTGCGAGGGCACTGGAAGCACCGACCTTGCCTCCACAAGGTGGGTGAAGTGTCTTGCCCAAGGATACACATACAAATGACCAGGACAGAACAGGACACCAACCCTTCAAGAAAATGCATCTCCCAAATTCTATCCTCATCATTACCCTCACATTACTAATTAATTGTTCTTTTTTTTTTTTTGAGGATGAAAATTATATATGGATGGGTCACGTTGTCCAACTGCAATTAATAAATGAACAGACGGGATAAAATCTTTAGTGTCAAGGTTCACCGTCAACATCCAATATGATGCAACACTCATGTATGTCTCTGGGCGTTACAACCACTCATAAAATATAAAAACACACCCAGAGAAGTACAGACTTTGAAAAAAATACACAGGGACGGCCAGAATAAAAACAGTCAAAAGTCAACAAATACACCCTTATGTTATATGAAAGACTTATCAAGTGTTCACAACACTTAGGAATACACACAGACACATACATCATTTCAGACGGTCAAACGCTAATTAGCAATAACCAAATAAATAGTTACCTCACCTACAACAACTTCAGTTAGTCGCACCAAACCACAGCAAAGTTCAACATGATTAAATTCCTTACCATATCCCACCCAAACATGTTTCATATCGTCCCGATCACTCAGTGACTACACCAATTATAACAAGGCGGAAGAAGCAACACAGCATCTGACTGTCAGGAACAAAGTTCAACAGACAGCAGGCTCCTTAGAGGATTAACTCTCCGAGCTCAGAGACCTGGCCAGGCTTCTTAGCAGATTACCGATCTCACTATGAGGGATTAGAAGGAAAGATGTGAAAAAGGAAGATGACAGTGGGAAACACAAGAGGGACAAAGACAAACAACACAAGAGTAGAGCACAGAGGGCTGGAGGGCAACAAGTTGGAGTCAGAAATAGGGACATGCATATCTCAAGTCATTCTAAATGAATGGCAAAAGAATAAATGTAGAGTTTGGCAACTTTCTAACCTACTAAATCAGGTTTTGCTTTGAGATGCTTTTAAAGAAGATTGTATACTTTTAGAACCCTTTGTATGTGTGTTTTGTGTGTAAGATTTTGTATGAAAATTTATTTTTAATCTCAACAAGTGTTTTTGTTCATGGTCCATTCACATACAGCATCACAATTGAAGGCAGACTGAAACTGCAAATTGAGGTTGGAAGTAAATATGTGTCATCAGATATTAAATAGTTGTATTTTGTTATTGGAATTTTTTACTTTAATTTTGAAAAATACTTGCACTCTGTAATTTGACAACTTTTATTGTTTAATTTTTTATAAGTAGGAATTTGTATATTTTAGCATTTACATTTTACAGTTTATTTTTGATAAGTACGACATTTTTGTGTTTTGTGCAGGCATAGTTAGAATTTATTTTGATGAACTGCAACATTTATTATGCTTGCTTATGGGAGTTGACATGGTATGGTAAATAAAAAGATAAGAGGGTAGGAATATACAAGTTGAAGTTCATCCTCCTTTTCGAATACATTTTAAAATATACAGTATTTTTCTTGTTTTCTTTAAAATGTCAAGATGGAAATAATCAATCAAAGCTGTACAAAACAGTTGTCTTTCAGGGAGTTTCAACTTCCATAGTCCTGATTAATGAAAAGCAGCTCTCTTGTAAATTTGTGTTTTTCTCGGGGGATCCTTTTGTTCTTCTATTAATATTAATTATGATTATGGTTATAATATCAAATAATCTAACAGTATTATAATGATACTGTATTTTAGTATAGTATTTTAATGGCATTACTACTACTAATAATAATAATAAAATGCAATATATACTATTATAACAATGCTTTAAAGTACACACCTGCATACACCTTTACACAGTCTGTCTGTCCATCTGATGTTTTCAACAGACAATCTGCGTGAATATATGTTAACAACTGAACAATTTATAATCACTTTAAGAGTACAAACATTTTCCTCCACAGACTTAATGCACAGTAGCAGCAAGTAGAACTGTACTAAGATGGTCACCCTGAAAGTACGTCACTCCAACGGGCAACAACAGTTGATGCAGCATCTATGGCATCAAGCATGTGAACTGCTGCTATAAGAGTGTTAGGTGATTTTCAAGATGACCCATGTCGAGTTGGGGTCCAACTTAATTTCTGTTGTATGGTCTTATTTGAATGGGGTAATATATAGAGATTATTACTTGAACATGCATCCTCCTCAAACATTAAAATCAAATCAAACTATTTATATCGCGCCAAGTCAAAATAAGTTAGCTCACAGCACTTTATACTGAGTTGGTTTAACCAGACTCTTGGATTATTTGTAATACAAACCCAACAAAATCCACCAGGAGTAAACATATTTGCTGCATTGTTACAAAACAAGGACAGAAAAACATCCTTTTAACGGGCAGAAACAGACTCCTGGGGGATGATCATATACTTGGATCAGATGGGGTTAAAGGGACAGGAAACAGCAAGAGAAAGAGTGACAGAGAAAAAGAATGAATGGGAGGGGTGAGTAGGGAGAAAAAGTGGTAAAGTTACAAATGCAAATAATTGATGGAAGCAGGGGGTGGGCAGAAGTCCAGCTGAGACAGGTGACTCCGAGACTCAAGAGGTGCTGGTGCACAGCTGATGGAAGGTGGACATTCAGTCTACATTCATATACTGTATGAGGAAGTTGGACGAAAATTACTAGAAGATAATTACGTTTTTATAGGTTTTTGCTGAATAAGGTTTTTGCTTTTATGTTATGTTTTGTGTAAGCGTATGTGCTGCCTCTTGGCCAGGTCGTCACGGTAAATGAGAACCAGTTCTCAGTGGACTTACTTGGAAAAATAAAGGTTAAATAAATAAATAAAATACGGCAACTTATTTATACATGAGCATTATGGTTCCGCCCTGTTCCCCTCACAGAACAGGGAAGGGGGCAGAGAGTAGGAAGTTGAAGGAGGTGCAGCAAGAACATTACGCTATAGGTTCAGAAGACACTTTATTCTCTGATACTTTACAATAATTGGTCGAAAACTCTTCCCCACGCTGCTGCATCATATTGTTAGTCAGGAGCAGCACATGTACCCAGTGGTGTGTGAATGGGTGAATGTAAGGCCAATGTAAAGCGCTTTGGGCACAATACATGTGTAGAAAAAAGCGCTATATAAGTGCAATCCATTTACCATTTTTACCATGCACATTCCCACAAACCTCACATATCTGCAGCTTTTTTTGCGTAGTTTAGAGAAGCAAGTCCTACGAACATATTAAGATGTCAATTTGCATACCTGCTACGCAAAATGTGTACAGGTCTTATTATAAACGCACTCATTGAGAAACCACTTAACTATGGCACAGGTTCCCATCATGGCAGCATGTATGACACTTCCTTTGAAGAAGGGGTTTCAGACCATTTTTTTTTCAAGTTCCACACTCAGCCCAATTTGATCTCTCCCTGACCAGTAAAATAATAAAATAATGGCAACTCCATTTTTTCTTTTTAATGCAAAACAAATTTGATTAAATTCTGAAAATATTTACATTTACAAACTATCCAAACAATACAAGATGTGCATTACCTGATTAAAAACCCTGAAATTTCTCAGTAAAAACAGTGGCATACTATTGCTAAAATTGCAAAAAAAAAAATCTTGTCTATGCATGGCCACAATTTTCAAACCTCTTATTAAATGTAGGCGAAAAACAAACTACAAGCTCCTGTTTCTGGAGCCTTAAGCTACACATAATGGCTTTTTGTTCAAATAATACTACTTTTGTATAAGTATTTAGCTCAATTGTAAAAATATTGCTAAATATGCAAATGAATTGAATATGAGTCCATATTTTCCTGAGCATACATCTGCAGTACGTCTTTTTCATTACCCAAACTGTCGCACCTAATTTGTCCCACTGGAGTTTTATAATGAATCTGTGTTTTCAACCTCCAGTACAATTCACACCATCTGGATAAAGTCAGAGTCACTGGACGTTAGAGTTCAAAAGTTGCAGTTGACAGTCACAATAATTATTATTTGTTTAGCAGTAGTAACATATTGCATAAACTGTGGGTGTTAAAAAAGTAGATCTAGGTCATTAAGGGCTTTTAAAACGAGCATGTCATGAAGGTCTTAGACAAACACAGAGGACCTTTAAGAGACTTTTTGGTGTATCAAATCAATCAAAACATTCTACCGTCAATTACAAAATAATCTGTCCATTTTAAACTCATAACTTAGACAACAGTAACCTATGAGTGAAGATGAAGCTCACCTTGACGAAGTTGTCTGGGAAAAGGCCCCTCTTCCCATTGAGATCCCCTTCCATCCAGCCATCCTCCTCGATGTAGCGCACATTCTTGATCACGTCACCTAGCCGCAGCGTTAGCTCATCATCATGGAGTGCCTCATACTCATACTCGACCACAACCTCTGCACAAGATGAGATGGGACAAGGAAGGAAATGTATCAGGGAAGAGAGACATATGGGAGGCATGGTGAAAGAAAGAGGGGAAGCCCATACAAGGGGAAGGGAGAAAAAAACAGGATGGAGGATGTAAAGGAGACAAGGAAGTGCAGACAGAGAACAGGAGCAGTCAGAGGGAGGTCAAACAGAACAACAAAGATGAGGACAAGAAAGGAGGACAAAGAGAAAACAATAATCATGTTAGGACATTAAAATATAAAAATATAAAGCCTGCTCAAACAATGCTATAGTTATGCATTTGTTAGAACAGCAGGGGCCACGAAGCGGTTAGTAACATTGAAAATCTAGAAGCTAAACAAAAGGTCCATTTACGCTGTACATGAAAAAGACAAGAATGCTCTGCCAGTCTTCTGCATTTATTACATGCACAATTCTGTATGTTTCTTGAGAACTTATGGATATAGAACTCAACAAAGAGCGTGGTGCAGTACTGTGATCAGATAATAAATTTGAGAAATGGCATAACTTTACAGAGAGTGACTGCGAGTTACTGAAAAACTATAGACATATTTATGCCACTTACCTTCTCACTATCAACATTACAGTCCACATTAGTAAAGCCTAATCTGCTGTTGCCATTTGTTGTTACTGACAATCTTCTTCTCAAAAATACTTTACTCTTCTTCATGGCATTCAGCCAGCATATCAATTAGGGACTGCAGCCCTCTAGTGGATTAACTGACAAACACTCAGTCCAATGCAATGGACACAATCAAATCTGAAGGCAGTGATGCTTGGTACTGTTGAAATGGACGTACATATTTACATACTGCTACACCATGACTTCACATCAAATCTGATATTCATGTTTTAGCATTAATATGGAATTTTATTTTTTATATCGTATTAAATAAATCACTTTCTAAATGTGCCAATTTAGCTCTGATACAGGCTCTCTGATTGTCGTTTGCATTCTGGGGTCTTGAGTAATGTTCAGCTTCAATGTGCTGGTTGCACATTTTAGTCTCAGCTTGTCAACAATGGAATAATGGAATGCAGGGATAGAAATTGATAATTTGATTGTTCTGATTAGATTATCAATTTTGCTCATCGATCTGATGCAGTATTGATTCCACTTATTCAATATTTTATCATAATAGTATGCTACCACTGCCACAAAGTGTTTGCTCCTAGAGGATTTTGTTGGGTTTTGACCAGCTCTATATGTAAAGTACCAAGAGATAACTTACCAATTTTGCTATTAAATGTTACTGTTAAATTATTAAATGCTGTTGCAATTTCATCATTCACTTTCCTTACATATGCAGAGCAGACGTGTGGACTTACTCCACTAATAGGTGTAACAACAAAAGTCACTAGTGCAGTGTATTGACTGAAGACAGACTTCATGAAACTGACGAAAGCTTGAAATAAGACACTCAACATAGAATGAGCTGCAGTTTCCATTGGGTAAAAACATCTCTGTACAGACCACAGCTACTTCACTTATGCTGAGCTCTGGAAGACTGGAGTCATAGGATTATTTTTATTTGCATGCATGAAACTAAAGCAGCCCTCCAGCATGAATATAGGATAGTAATTTATAGAGATAAAGAAAGCATAACAGGAATTACTTAACCCTTGTGGATCCCTCTAACCTCTGAGGATCCTGGAGCCAAAATATATGCAAAAATGACTGTTTACCTTCTCTCACAGGAAAAGTTGCTCAGAACTTCAGTGAAATATCATTCCATGCTACATCTTTTATCGATTCCAGGCTTGCATCAGACAAACACACTTGTCTTACATATTTTATCACTTGGCTCAGTTCCACATAACATTCATATTACACTTTGATTTTCCCCATCCTCGACCTGCCCAAATGTTATAGTGACAACAACAATGGTGACTCCATTCATAAAGGCTGAGATGGTGGTTTTTCCTTGCCATAGGACCAAGGAGTGTCACAGACCTGTGACCACTTTTGTGGTTAAAGGGACGTTTCCTTTTAAAACAGTGGACACCCCATAGTTATATTTGTGTGCAATGGGGCCAGCTATTGACAAAGCAGTTAGGATTTTAAAATAGGTCATCATTATTACTCTGTTATTTTGTCACGGCAGGGACAATAATAACTCCCCTGACAGGAGTTAACACACTAATAGCAAATTGGAATAGTGTGGAAAAGAGTGAAGAAGAAGCTGAAAGTTGTAATTCATTTTGCAGTATCGCAAGTCTATGGAGTAGTATGGCTCAAGGCCACTACAAGGACTGTATTTTCTTTAACAACAGATAAACACAGCCCATGTACAACTCCAGTCCAAACACCAAAACATTCAAGTGTTCGTTCTAGTAGAAACCATATACAAACACACCCACATATTTAACTAAAGCAGACTAAAAGTAGTAAGTTGATGATTATCTACACAAAACAGTAGCTGCAATAAAAACCCATCTCACTCACCTGAGAATTGCATCAACTACACTTGAAATGCATCTATATCTACTGAAAATGCAATGGTGGGACTTCCGGTTCAGCTAAGCATGGAGTAAGACGTCGTTGCGGAGGCTCCCACAGATTTCAGCTAATACTGTGTATTTGTATTACTTGCGCATCAAACTGACTCTGGACCAGGGAACACGCAACAGTGCATACTTTATTTCTTTAATATGGAAAATAGAAACAAAAATGGGCGTCAGACAACTCAAACTTTATTCCGGCCTTGTCCCCATTCTGCAACCTCGCCACCACCTGATGTCCCTCCTCCCTCAGACTGCACCTCTGCCCGGCCACGCACACCTGAAGATACCTCTGCCCTGAAACTCCAGCTCCTCGCGGAGATGCACATTTGCCAACACAGTACTGAGTAAGCTTCCTTTTTTAAACACTCATTTACCTATTTTTAGAGGTAACTTAAATTGTGTTATCAATCCTGCTCTAGACCGTTCCAATCTGCAAAATCATAATCAATCTAGTATGGCCAAATCTTTTTTCCGAATTTATGAATCAGAATAACTTTATTGAACCCTGGATGTTTCACAATCCTACAGCCAAAGAATTTTCTTTCTTTCCCCACGTTCATCATTCATATTCCAGGATTGATTATTTTTTTTATCGACTACTCTTTAAATTCACGTGTATCTTCCACTGAATATTTAAGTATTGTCATATCAGATCATGCCCCTCTATTATTAGACATCAAATTTGCCTCCAATATCAAATGCCCTCCACTATGGAGATTCAACCAGCTTCTTCTGTCTGAAGTGTTTTCCATAAATTTCTCTCTGAATCTTTTGATGACTTCCTTGCTTCAAATCAAAATGATGCCATCTCCTCTTCTTTACTGTGGGAGTCACTGAAGGCATATTTGAGAGGGCAAATAATCTCTTACTCAGCACATTCAAATAAAATACATAATGCTAACCTTGGTGAATTAACATCTAAAATACTCCAACTTGATTAGAAATATTCTGTGGACCCCTCCCCTGAACTATTTAAACAGCGACTCAGTCTGCAATCAGAATTTGACCTCATATCCACACATGATGCAGAGCAGACACTAATAAAATCACGTAGCTCCTATTATGAACATGGTGATAAGCCTGGGCGATTATTAGCCCACCAGTTAAAAAGAGGTGCGACATCCCACAAATGACAGATTCTGCTGGAAATCTAGTTTCTGATCCCTCACAAATCAATGATATTTTCAAAGCCTTTTACTCATCTCTTTACAAATCTGAGTTTCCACCAGACATTTCAAACATGCTACAATTTTTGGACGAAATTGTGATTCCTCAGGTTGATCCCTCATGCGTACAGGTCCTCGAATCTCCTCTTACATTTACTGAAATAGAATGTGCCATCAAGGCATTGCAGACCAACAAAGCTCCGGGCCAGGATGGATTTTCTGTTGAATTCTACAGAAAATTTCATGACAAGCTGGCTCCAATTCTTCTTTCTGTATTTAATGAGGCCCTTGTAGGTGGCACTTTGCCTCCTACTCTAACACAAGCATCAATAACTCTACTTTTGAAAAAGGATAAAGATCCTACGTCCTGTAGTTCCTACAGACCCTTATCTCTTTTAAATGTGGATGTTAAAGTACTGGCAAAATTACTTGCGATGCGTTTAGAAATCCATTCTGCTCCTCAGATATTATGTTTGGAAGGACCTTTTCTTCAACAGTCATATGCTCTTCGGTTTGATTTACTCAAAAACCATGTAGAACTCCTTGAGATTGCCCTCTCCCTCGACGCTGAGAAAGCGTTCAACAGGGTGGAATGGAATTATCTATTTGCGGTGCTAAGAAAATTTGGATTTGGGAATATTTTTATGTCATGGATTCTCCTCTTATATACTGCTCCACAAGACAGTGCAAATACTAATGATAATGGGTCTTGCTTTGTTCTCTGATGGACAAATCAAATTTGGGGAATTTTTCTATTTTCACTTTGGGTCTTTTCTTCGTTGAATGTGGCTTTGTTTTCATATTGAAGTCCGTCTCTCAATGCTACGATATGCTACAAGGTTTAGTAGTACAATGCAGTGTCACAAAATGTAAAGTGACGCAAAGTGATGTTAAGTGTCACAAATAGCTGCATGTATGGTTTAGTGCAGGGGTCGGCAACCCGCGGCTCTTTAGCCCACTCCTTGTGGCTCCCTTCAAAAATATATGAAAATGGAAAAAGATGGTGGGGGGGATCTATTTTTTGTTTTAATGTGGTTTCTGTAGGAGGAAAAAGATGACACAAATATTCTTAACATTTTCCAATGCTGTAAAAATGTTTAGAACAAAAACAACATTTCAACATTTCCGTCAACGAAGAGTTGACGGAACCTGCGACGCACGTGCCGCAGGCGGTGCATGTGGCTGTTATATACAACCGGACGGTATGTCATGGACCATGGATCCCAAAGGGAGAAAGCCAAAGATAGCTGATGAGAACAGAGGATTCAAGAAAGAAGTTGTCAAATAACAAAAAGAGTCATTGATAAAAGACTTTTCCAGAGAAGGCATCCTACATTTGCAGCCGACCACCCAGTGAAGTGGCAGAAAAAGTGCGATTACAGGACTCGCGGATAGTTTTAAGAAGTGGAGTGCATCTCCACACTCCACTACTGCGGAGAGTTTTGTTGCAACCCAATGCAGAAATAAAGTCAAAATGAGCAGAAATTCAAGAAAATATCAGAGCACCTATTTTCGGGCTTCAAAAAAAACCCGAGGTAATAGAGAATGAATGTAATGAAAGACATGCGTCTCTCTGCAAATAGAAACATCACCAATCAGCAAATCACGGACATGAATTCAGCTCCATTAACTCACATGTCTTTGACATGTTATGTTATGCAGGTATGGAACTCTGATCATACTGTTACTGAGGTTTGTGGAGGACTGCGTTTTTTCCCTCAAAAATGACAAAAAAAAAAAATCAGATTTATTTGTATTTCTATAATTTCACCAACAAAAAATAATACATTAAAATTGTAATGAAAGATCAACTTAAAGGAACAACTGGGAATTCGACATTTTGGAATTTCCCGCCACAAGGAAAATAAACATTTAATCATGAATGCTCATTATGTGTAGCACACTTAGTCATTTTGATAGTATGCTATTATAGTTAATTTACACTTATAGCCTGTGTTCCCTTTACATAAGGATTTATATTTTTTTGCGGCTCCAGAGAGATTTTTTTTTTTTGGGTCCAAAATGGCTCTTTGAACATTTTGGGTTGCCGAACCCTGGTTTAGTGTCTTCAACTTGAACTACTAATTTACCATTTGTGGAGTAGAGGAGCTACAGGCTTGTCTGATTCAATTGATGGGCTGGTTCTAGTCTGTGGGTCGCCTGTTGAATAGCTGCACTGAAGACTCTGCACCCCTTAACCGGCCTAATGTCATTGCACACGACACTATAAATAGGCTACAAAGCTAGTGTATTCCAAGACACACTGAAGGCGGAAAAAAATAAACACACAACAAAAGACAAGTAGAGACACAAATAAACACAGCCAAACCCCTAAAGAGTCATTTGAAGCAATGTGTCCATGTAACCACAAGAAGAGATATGATCTGCTGTAGTAAACAAAACATGAGGCAGAGTCACACTGTTTGGCTCGCACAACACACAGGGAAATCTTTCTTCTTCCGCCTCTTCCAGATGCGTGGATGTGGAAAAGAGGGACTTTCTGCAATCGCACATTCTACAGCACCTCAACAGTCACGCAAACACTGCCTGGTTTGAGGAGGATAGGCCGCAAAAACCACTACGAGTTCCATTTTACCATAGCACGCTGCTGTAGTTTCTCTGGAAATATGTCAGATTTCAATTTTTTCCAGCTGAAGTGTAATTTATCATGGCAGATAATACAAGGTTGTGTAAGTAGCCATTATTGTATTATTGTGATTCTACAGAGTACAACATTCACTTACAATTTACTGAAAGTAATCTTTCCCAAATCAAGGGATGCAACCAAGTTTTTATACCTTGTTAGGATCTAACAAGGAACAACAATGATGAATGATATAGTCCGAATCTAGACTGTTTTTGCTCTGTGTCCTCACTGGATGTGAAATAAATACCACCGAAGTGACCCAAATATAACTGCTGTTCTGTTGTTGCTTTTCTACTAAAAATAGCAGTGTAAAAAAATGTCAATATCTATACACACGCATATACTGCCTCTATATATATATTAATTCTCCTGGCTCTCGTTGGAGGCGGTCACATTTTTCCTCCTCTCCGTCCCCCGTATCTTTCCTGATTCGTCCTTGACTGGTCTGCGTCTTGTTTGTCTATCTGTCTGAAGAGAACTCTCTGCCGGCTTCACTAAAAACCAAGATGGAACTAATAAAGTGGTCTCTCAGCGCAATTCACACAATCTTTTCCACGAGGAAAGCGGGGCCTGGGGAACCCAGATGTCCTGACGGGACCTTCTCAGCAGGGTATGCGATGGACAGTTGGAGCGAGTGGAGGGTCCTGTGCCTGGTGGACTGTCCATCGAGGACATTGAGGATATCCACCTATTCGGAACCTTGATCACTGGGTTTCTGCTGATTGGATTGGGCGTTGCTCTGGTGTATCGACAAATACGGAAAGGAGTGACAGCGCTCAAAGGTCCAAATTCGCTGGCTGGCTTGATGGAGACGGTGGGCAGAGCCGTCACTACTCAGACTGTAAGAATGGACAATGGTTTGGGAAGTGTCGCGTAGGAACTGAGGGCTCTGCGTTTATCAATTGAATGGGTGACAGACGAGGTTCAACTGTGATATTGGAATTCACAGTCTGAGTGCACCATTAAAGTGAGAAAATGGCGATACCTTCTTTAATTTTGATTCGGCTCCCCCTCAGCCTGCCATGGCCAACAACAGTGCTGTGCAATTGTTTTCTCCCTGCTGAAGCCCACAAAGATAACGCTCTTCTTTCCCACCCGATCTACAAGGGCTGTTTAGGTTTCGCTAGCCACAACAACCTCCAGCTGGCACCGGACATTCTTCATCAAGGACATACATGAACATTTACACCGACTGTACACCTCCCCATACCCCACCCCACGCCTCCAGCCTGCTTCTTTCCACCCTGGTTCAGACGGGTCACTCACAGTAAAACAGTGCCTGTTGTGGCAGCAGGACCTGACTGGCTGTTTGTCTCCGGGGATCCCACCCCCACGCTAGGACTGAATGATTTCCAGAAAAGAGTTGTATTGCGATTTCTCTGGCAGATATTGCGATTTAAATTTCAACCATGTTTTTTTTTTTTTTACCAAGTTTCAGTGCAAATTAATTGAAACGATGAATTCAATAAAGATAATGCAAGAATGAAAACTAAAATCAAGGGATTTCAAATGCAGGACTGTTTATTAACATTTGGTGCCTGAGGAACAACAGTCATAATAACTTAAAAATATACAAATACAAAGAGACCCTCTTTCTTAAGTCAACTGTTTATTTTTCGTTTCCCATTTACAAAATATCAGGCATTAAGAATGTTGATAATGGCTCAGGAGCAACAAAATGATTGCACTTTTGCAAAAGAACGTACATAAGAATTATAAATTGTAATAAACAACAATGTAGAGCAAAAAAGTTAATAAAAAAAGATTTACCAATAGTTTATGAAAATGGATGGTTTTGTATTAGTACCTCATATACTACCAGCAGACAAAATATGAAGTACTTTTACTGTCTACTTTTAAAGTAATTTCACTGCAAAATCACCTTCAGGCTACAAAAATGTCTTTTTTTTTGTCTAAGACTGTGTTAGATGCAACATTCAAAAATTAATTTAAAAAACTTATTACTCATAAACTACGTATTGGTAATGTTTCCCAGTACATGTTTTTGCGGCTCAACGTGTAGCATTAGCAGCCAAATCCTATGTCTTCAACAACTGAAAAAGGCTGGTCGTCAAACGCCATAAACTGCATGATTTTGTCATCTATTGTGTTCGCACTTGGGTCTTTTCTATCAAATTTTTTCTTCTTGTCAATAGTTTCCTCTAGAGACCTCTGTCCTGTTGCTTTCCGTCTGCCTCGGTCGTCACTATCACCTCTAGCTTTAGCAGCACAGGCAGCTCCGTAGTGCTTCCACAAGTCCTCACGGTGGGGGATTTTAAGGTGACTTATCAGATTGGCTGTGTTGAAGCTCCTTGTAATTTTCCCTTCATGTGGAATCTCTGCACATTTTGCAAACTGCGAGAGAAATGTCTTGTTCAGACACGGTAAAGAAAGCCCATGTTGGTAACTGCCACGATACTTTCAAAGCGGAGAGAAGTCTTTATTATCGGTTAATTTTATCGGTTGAATTTTAATTATCGGATTTATCGGTTGGACGTCAAAAATGCAGATAATTGCCGATAATTATCGGGCACCGATAATATCGTGCATCCCTAGTTTTATATATATATATATATATATATCCCTCCCTACACGGCTGCCCCCGCAACCTGGCCCCAGATAAGCGGTGGAAGATATATATATATACACACACACACACACACACACATAAATACACAGTCAAACCTCAGTACCCGACCGTTTCACAGTTGGGACAAATCGGTACTCGAAACGGTGGTCGAACAAAGCCTGGCACTCGAACTCGGCTCTACTCGGCCACTCAACGATACCCCGGCAACCGAAGTGGTCTGTCTAATTGCAGTAGTGTGTGGTGTTCATACTGTTCAGAAGTTGACTTGTGTAGGTGCGTTGTTTGTTGCCTTATTTTTTGATTTATTATTTCCAATGTGTCTTTATAATTTCTCCTAAGAAAAACAGTGATACTGGTGGCAGTGTGAAACGTAAAACTGTGCGTGAATTCAAGAAGGAACTAATATAAACAGACATTATAAAAGCAAGTGATGTCGCGGCAGGAATGACAGCAATTACCAAACAACGAAATCACCGAAAGGAAAGAAAAAAATTACATTGGTTATATTTTGTTACAATTTTTTACAAACATATTTGTTATTGTTACTTTATTTCTGTTTAATTTGATGTATAAGTAATGTTAGGATTATAAAATGGGAAGTAATTTCACACTCAAGAACGAATTAAATGCTATTTCTATTATTTCAAATGGGGAAAATTAATTCGGTACTCAAATTGGTGTTTGACCGGGCTTCTTGAATTATGGTCAAGCACCAACGTTTGACTGTATGTGTGTGTGTGTGTGTATATATAGATAGATAGATAGATAGATAGATAGATAGATAGATAGATAGATAGATAGATAGATAGATAGATAGAT
>JAPTHA010012646.1:0-24803 GCA_029814585.1 Gymnapogon annona | reverse complement strand
GTATTCTCTCTATTTATAGTACTGTTTACATTGATATGTGGTACTTTCACTGTTCATAGTACTGTTTATAGTACTGTGTACACTGATATATTGTATTTGCACTGTTTATAGTACTGTTTATATTGATGTGCAGTATTCTCACTGTTTATAGTACTGTTCACATTGTTACATTGACCATCTTATTTATTTCTTATTGATATTGACTGTGTGTGTTGTCACATTTACACTGTAGACACTCATGGCTTTGGATTCATTTCAACAACTGTGCATGTTTCTATTTTCCATATTTATTTGTGTTATCAGCTACCAATTCTATAACATTTCGTTACCAGATTCATTGTGTTTGTCTGTGTAATGACAACAAAGAAAGTCTAAGTCTAGTCTATCATATCATTTGTTCTATTCATTTCCACTTTGACATGGCATAAAGCCTTTAAACAGATGTTTGTCTTAGACACATTTGTAGATCATCAGTGCCTAAAGGGCTTCAGTTTTCAACATGCCAACTTGTTTAAGCCATTATATTTTTACTTAATTCATATGTTTATCCAATTTGGCCTGAAACACAACATTTACCTTTTATTACAAACTCAGATGCACTTGAGCAACTTTCAAGCAGAGCTTCCAGCTCTCAGCAATAACATGGTTGTTTTCTAGTTATTTTTCAGATACAAATTTAACTTTAATTAGTCTTCTTCAACCTAGGGGATTTCCATGGCCTCAGCTTTTAAAATTTTAAATGCTTGTTTGCAATGATGGTCTTTTCAGCCTTGTTTTCTGTTAATGTAGTATATTCAGCTCATTGAAGACACAGCCAGTCTTAGATTTATTGGTTTTATATTTTAGAAGATATTGCGACACAAACAACTCCTCATTTCCGTAGAGAAGTACTTCAGTTCTTCAAATCTTTATGTTTCCTCTTAATAACATGTTCACATGGTTCACTCATGATGATTTCTTTCAGCTTTTTCCCTTCTGGGGTCGCCACAGCGGATCCAATTCACATATTTGATTGTGGCAGGAGTTTTTACATCGGATGCCTTTCCTGACATAATCCACTGAACACTTGCCCCAGGAATCAAACCCGGGTCACCGGTGCCTAGGGGACCCAGTGCCTGACCAACTGAGCTGTCCAGCCAGGGTTCACATGGTTCACTCATAGTGGAACTAAAATGGTCCTAACTTCAAACAAGTCCCAAAGTGGTTTGTACTGGTGTGACAGGTGTATTTTGTTCTGTGCACAGTAAGCTTTTCCTCATGAATTGACTAGAGAAACTTCAGTTTCAGATTTTTAAAGAACTCTAAAATGCACACTTATCAAAATTGATATGCGTTTTCCATGAACCAGTAAGTTGCATTGACTCAAATCTACAAGGTGCAATATTCCATGTTTGCAAATGGGAAGTGATATTTACCTCCTTTGAGCAACATAAGGCCAGGGTTCCAGATGTTTACAGTGCTATCATAAAACCCCTCCTCCAGCCCACCCTCATGCACTTCAAGGTGTTGGGGTCCAATCATAGCAGCTTGACTGCTTTATTATTAATTTTCTTCCACCCAAAGAGCTGTATTTAACTAGTCTATTGGCATTTAAGGAATTTCAGTCCGACTTTCAACACTTTTTTAGGATTTCTTTATGCCTTAAGTGTGTTTAACTGAGTAGCACTTAAGTAAAACAGTGCTTTAACCACAAATAATGCATACATTGTTGTCCTGCTGCTGTGATTAGTAATTCAGTTTGCTTCCTGCTGTGATTAGTAATTCAGTTTGCTTCCAAGTTAACATGTTAAAATATTTAAGTGCCAACAATTACACTAAAGACAGACCAGGGCAGAATTATACTGGTATATGCTCTGTGTTTAAAAAAATACTGTCTGTTGCATAGTAAGTAAGACATATAAGCTTTAACGGATTTGAACTCCTTTGTACAACATCCTGAAAAAGTTATGAGGCTCCATTGTAGCTGCTTGCAGGTGTACTATTAATCCATCTAAATTTGCGTGCTCAACTACAGAGCCCGGCCAAAACAACTGCACCCGCATTGGATAATTCCTAATACATTTCAGCTGCAACATGTTCTTTAACTCCTTAACTCCAGAAGTGAGTAGTTGTACTTGTTAAACATCCATTAGTTTGATACAGAGCATTAAGACTAGACTGTTTTAATGGAAAGGTCATCTGGATGAAATGGAATGGAAGGTCATGTGGTCTGATGAGAGACAGATGTGGCCATTAGCCATTATTCCTAGTGTCTACAATTCACATCTCTGGATATAGTATGATCGGGGCTTCAGTTGGTCAGGTCTAAACTCGGCCATGCTCTGCCTCCAAACAATGATAGAAGTACATGGTGTGACAGTGCATAACTGATCAAAACCATGCCATGGCAAGTGCATGCTGTAATCAAAGCTAGAGGCAGCCCAAAGAAAATTAGAGTCTGGAACTTTTCTTTTTTGCCAGACTATGCAGTGTAATTTAAGTATTTTCAGCCATTCCAACCATCATCTTCTGCAATTCTACTTTTCAAATTAAGTCTAATCCATGAATTTGGTCTTACACTTGTTTATTTTATGGTATATGCCTAATTTTAACCCTTAATGCCAACTTAAGGATAAGGGGTGGAGGTCTATAATGTTCTATGTCACAGATTTCAAGTTAATTAGCAGGAAATGACTGTGCTTCAGTATATAAAAATATACTGCTACTTTTCTGTTCCCAAAAATTTTCTAACCTTTCTTACGTGATTTAGCAACATTTATCATATTATTATCTTATATATCTTACACTTAATTCGCCGCATATAAATGTTAAGAAAAGCTCTAATTAAAGTTGATGGTTATTACAACAAAAACAGAGTTGAAAGGAAAGTTGAAGAAACAGAGAAAGCTAAATCTATCATTAACTGAACATAAACTAGATGATTTCATCCACTGTCATTGATTCATCTCTATGGGTTTTACTGATGAATCAATGTTATAGAAAATGACAGCGTATCAATGGTAACTACAGAGCCTCTGAACATCTAAATGGGTCATAGCTGATGACCACGAAAAGATGAATGACCGTATTTAACACTGATTATTGACATGAATTAATAGGATTAATGGATCAACAGGTATAAACACTTACACTGGTTTTAGCCAGTGGTGGAAATGTAGGTCTTTGTGGGTTATGAAAGCCATACTGCTTTGTATTTAGAAAGATTAATCTTTAAAATACACACATCCCACACATTGCTATGCTCTGCCAGCACTCTACCAACATACAGCGTCAGTGACATGACTAAATTGAATAACGAACAACGTCACACATGACCACTAAAAACAGCCCTCAATTCTAGGGTTCCTCAAAACCCTACATCAGCAGGACAGGGAACGGGGGCAGGATGGTGTGGAGTATTTTTTTTAAAGGAGAAAAACTCTACAATTGTAATTATTTCCCCTTCAGACCGTGCAACTTCTTGCCAGAGGTTGAAAACCACCAGAGAACACTGGGCTGCTGAGTCTGCCCCAGACAACGGCTACAATTCCCAAACTAACTTTAGCCTCCGTTTACAATTCACCACATACAATTAGACAAGACATTAAAGTCACAGAAACATATCTTTATTTTTTTCTCAAGTAAGAAAAACACAACAACATGAACATCTGCTAGCTTTTCTGCATTGGCCAATCTGACAATGTCAAGGTTTGGTGTAATACTGTTTGAAGGGTGAGACGGTATGTGGATAAAACTCAGCAAACAATAAATGGAAATTGGAGAAAAAAAAGGAATTAAAGAAACTGAGGGAGCCAAGGTGAAGTCAGTCATGCAGATATCCATTTACTCACTGACTAAAAGCCAGAAGTGTCATGGGTATATTGTAAAAAAGAAAAGGATAGGAGCGAAACAAGAGATGTGTGTGGGGAGGTGGTGGTTGATTTTTCTGTATTCTCCATCCAGAAATCACGTAATAGTTACACATGACAGACTGTAAAATACCAGAGGTGAAAAAGGAAGAGACACGCCAGGGTGTGACCAAAGAAGAGAAAGCTCTGGTCTTTTTGTCTAATTGGCTAAACTTCAAGCAGCTCTGGGAGCAGTGGTGTAATTACAGAGGAGGACAGAGACAGAATAGGCCAGTTTCCGTGCTCCTCAATGTCCCAGCGCTGTCCGCCTGCCTTCCATCTTATGGGAAGGTTCGGTATGTTTGCTGCTAGCTGTCAGCACAACCTGTCAAGCTCATGCATTACACAGAACAAGGGCCTCCCTACTTGGATCCTTTCATTGCCATGTTACTACGTTGGGTTTTAGTTGGGCTTTCAGAGAAACAACCTGCTGCGAAGACCCAGTAGATAGACCGCCAACAGAATAAAGTTGTACTTGTTATTCATGTTCGCTCAGTGTGTGACTATGGACCACAGGAATGGTAACATGTAACAGGTATGCTATGTCCCCTATTCATTCACGTTCTATTCAAGAGCATTACTGAAGACACCATAATACAGTATGCTCCTGTGCAAAAGGACATTATTTCTTAGGTTCTGCGTTTTCATCATCATCATCGTATCGTGTTTGTTCTTTTTTCGCTGCTGCTCTGTACACACTGTTACTTCAATGATAAGGTGTATGCTGAGAGTTACAGTAAAGGGCAGCCCCTTCCCACACTCTGGCTCATGTGGTTGTCTTAATGTTAATAGTTTGACCAGAAATATGCAGAGGCTATTTAGGAGGGTGTTATTAGTGGGTATGCATGCGTATGCTCTGTTTGGGGGCATCTCCACTGTCGCTAACACCAACCACTGACTCATGACTAACGCAGAAACCACTGTGGCCAAGTACTGCTTGAAGATGACGCTTGATAAAAGAGCAAAAAACACCCAGTAACACTAACTAACAACTTTTACACATGAGGAGACATAGCTAGAAATAAAGCTATGCCACTTCATTTGACGGTTAGTGTGGAAGCCTGATGACACATAGAAAACCAGCCCACAATTCTACCTCTTTTCAGTGGTAAAATTTTAATTTTTCCCAACCCCGGCCAACCTCAATCAATGGTATGGAGAAGACCCCACATGCCCCTAGTGTCAATCTCAAGCCAGGCTGAAACATATCGTGGTTGGTTGTAAGGTAAGTTTGGCACAAGGTCATTATACCTGGTGACATAACCATGCATTAAGGTGTCTAGAAAGCAGCATAGAGTCCGTAACTTCCGCAACTTCCCCATATTGTGATGGGGAAGTTGACAAAGCACCGTTTCTTCATCAACAAGGAGCCTATGCCTACTGTGGCAGAAAAACCCATCAAGAATCTTGGTCGTTGGTATAACTCCTTTTTCAGAGATTCAATGCAGGTGAACCAAATTAGAGAGGACACCAAGAACGACCTAGAGATCATTGATAAGACTCTACTGCCGGTGCCTGCAGTTTGGCTTTGTCCCGTTTCTCATGTATCCTTTGACCATCAGTGAAATCGCACTGTCTAAGGTCAAGAAGCTGGAACAGCTGATCAGTAGATTTGTCAAAAAATGTCTTGGCCTCCCCAGGTGCATCACAAATACAGCATTGTATGTGAAAGGGGTCCTGTGGCTCCCAATGTCCAGTCTTACAGAGGATTTTAAATGCTCAAAAGTGGGACTGGAAGTCATTCTGATGGAGTCTCAGGATCCTGTGGTCACCCAATCAGTTCTGACCTTGCCATCCGGCAGGAAGTGGTCCTCTGCTGTAGCTATATAGCATGCAAAGTCTGTCTTCAAACATCAGAACATTGATAGCTGGGGAGAAGCGACCTAGTATCTGGAGAGTGCAGGCCATACTGGTGCAAAGCAACACCACTGCAACGCCGAGTATTGGTGGTGGAAGACCAACGACCAACAACTCTGTTTTCCCACTGAGATTTCGGAAACCAACCTCAGGCCTGACCTTGTAGTCTGGTCCTCCAGCCTTCGCATCGCCTTCCTAGAGGAATTGACAGTGCCGTGGGAGGATTCCATCGGGGAGGCCCACCAGCACAAGAACCGGAAGACTCCGAGTTGGCAGCCGATGAAGAACAACGTGAGTGGAAAGTAATTCGGGCATTCAGGCTGCTGAAAGACTTGGGGATCTGAGGTCAAGCTCTGCGGAAAACCATCACCTCTCTTTCCAGGGCCGCAGAGTATTCCAGCTGTTGGCTCTGGATTAAGAGGAAGGATATCGCCTGTGCTCCAAAGCAGTAGTAGCAACTAAGGTAGCAAGGGAAAGTAAAGGGGATGCCAGATGTGTCTGAGGACCCCTTTGGAGGTGCTTCCCATGATCCTCGTATCATGACAGTATCATATGCACTGCTCTGTGACTTCACACCTTCTCACCACCCTTCAATGTGCCCTGCTGTGTGTCAGCTCATGGGCTTTCAGTGTTGTACATCCCATGTAACGCTTCAAATACACACTTGGCAGATCCTTTAATACCGGCAAAGTTCCAAAGAGGAGATAATAAACCAGCAGCACCGGGACAGCTTCCGTGTGCCTGGTTTGGAGTTGATGATATCTGTCAAAGCACCAGTGATGGCACAGAGACACACAGGCTTGGAGGGATTAGCAGTGGGATCGAGCAGAGAGACCAACAATATCTCCACTGCAAAACGCCGTAAACTCTGGAGAAGTCAGACACAAAGACGACAGGTCTTTAAAAGAGATGAATAAAAAGTCTTTTAGCGAGGGTCATATGAAAACACAATTACATAATAAGAGGCAGACAGAGAAAAATATGTGTTTAAAGGACGTTTCAATAAAAACAAAAGGGTAATAAATTAACCCTGGCTTTGCGGATGCAACCATAAGGCCATCCTTCAATCCTTCTCTGACTCATTTCCACACCATGGGTAAGCAACAAAATATACAGTACAGACACCAAATAAATAAAACTTTCATTCTATTGATGAATAACAGAATCCTTATTCTCAGTGGCTCACCACATGCAAACAGACGATTGTGTGATTAAAACTTCAAAAGGAGGCATCTCTTTGCATTTGGCAGAGGGGACTCGGAAAACCTTTCCACACCTTCAGGGCCTGAAAAGATGGTGCCAAGGCAACCCAGCGGTTAATTAAAGACTTATATATGCATGGCAGCTCAGATGAATGCTCAATGAGGGGCCCAGCCCAAACCCTAGCACCAAGACTCTGTTGGTCCAGTCATTTTTTGTTCTTTGCAGCAGAAAAACATGAAACAAACAAGTAAAAAAAAAGTTGATAAAGCATTTTCACAGTTTATACTTGAATTTGTGAATTGTGACCAACTCCCTTTGCTGATGAAAACAAAGGTACAGAACACAAGATGTATTGTTTTGGTGTGACTGAAAATTACATTCCATTTCTGATTCTCTTCAATCTCATAACTGATACCCTGGAATTAGACTGGTCCGTTCAGCTAAAAAAACTACTGACAAATAAGAAATTAGTCCAATAAATGAGTCATAGCACTTAATCATGAACAACTCCTGAAAGTAGCATATTATTCATAAGGTGAAATTGGAACAAGAACTGAGATGGTGAATATTTTCTTTGAAAACATAGCCATACAGACCATATCACACTGGCCTATTCCAGTCTCTGAAGGAGATTTAGCACAGTGACAGCCTCTACAGTGTAGCCATTTACAAAACTTCATAAAGTAGTGGCATATATCAAGTACACTAGCCTTTATCTGATTAACAACATAGATGATGCAGAAGAAAAATGAAAGTGGCCAAAAACCATAACATGCTGTTATTTTGACTTATTGTAATTGAATGTTGTAGTTGGACAGTGCTCGGAATGTCAGTGCCCACACAATAAAACAAATGAGAACAGGTCAGAATTAGTGCAAACTCCATTAAATAGGAAAGCACATATGACACTAATAAAGTATACTTTACAGATTTGGTACTTCGCATGTTGCAATTTAAAACAAAAAAATGAAAATGTGCTCCAAGAACATAAAAGAGCATAATAAATCTCAGTGAGCTAAGATTCATGACATGAGGCAGATAGCCAACTCAGTTTGACCCCCTGATCACGGAACTGGCACTCAGAACCATAACTGCTATTGTTATTCTTCCTCCCACTCAATCAAACTGACTTTCCTTGTCCAATTACCCAGAATGCCGTGTCTGATTGGAACACGGTCAGTGCCTAAAATGTTTTACTCCATGCCTCGTTCCACCAGCGCTGTACAGAGGCCGGGTGGTGGTGGTGGGAAGGTTTGGGGAGGGGATGTAATTGAATGAGTTTCTCATTTACCAGCCAAGATAGCCTTTCCCCTTGGCACCACGTTGTGGAATGAGCCTCTCACTTTCTCTCCATGTCTCCCCTTTTGCTGTTGTTGCACTGTTGGTTGAGCTGTTGAGTTTGATGAATGGTGTGACACAAACCGTCAAGCTAAGCGCACAGCTGTCTGGCCTACCGTTTCTGGCAATTAGTGGACTGTCCACACTTTCTCCGCCAGCACTTTGGATGGCATCACACTTTACAGTCAGGCTAGTCTCAGTTTTAGCCGTCTTACAAATCCACATTCTCATGACAATTGTAGACTTGTAAATCATCATCAGTGGCTGCTATGCTGGGACCAATATATCTCCTCTTCTAGTAACACTTTCTCTCGGTTGTGTGAGTAGTGTTCAGATTCACTACTTAAAGTCAGAGATAATAGTAAGCCTGGCCACATCCCAAGTGACTCCGTGGTCCCGATAATGAAAACAGGCTATACAAAAACAACCCATGGTGTTTAATGCTTCTACTAGTGAACTACTGGTGTCATGTCGACAAGGGGCTTTGTCGCAGAGTTAGGTACTTTATGTTTCAATTCCAAAATTGTTCATTTCTTTACAAAAGTGAAATTAGAATTATGATACGGTACAAAAGTCTTAATGTTGGACCATAGAAATGTCAGCTGTGTATCCCAGCTCCTGACGACACAGACCTCGCAGATGAATTCATATGGATCATAAATTTAGTCACTGATAAGCAGAACCAAATTAGATTGAGCATACCAGGAATTTGCTATTTTGTTTCCAGTTCTATATTGGAACAGTTTTGGTGGTTAGCAGTTTTTTTTCTGATGTGGATCTTGATGTTTGAGCCAGTTGCTTCACATACCTTCATTGCATGAGCCGACAGTTAATAATAGGGACAAGGAAAATAGTTTTTATCAAATCAAAAGATTATGAGACTTCTAAGGGAGGAGAAGAGATCATAACTCAGAGATGAAAAAGAAAATGTGGTTCAAGAACTTGGACATTTGCATCATTGATTCATTTCTATCATAAATCAATGTTTTGTTTTGTTACTACATTAATCTGATGATATAAAATTTTGGTCATTCACACCTCCCAGGTTGGGCTTTTCACAAAAGAAATCCAACTACGCACATTAAACACCAAGATCAGAGATCTTCCTCGCAAGAATGTTACATGTGCTCTTATGAAGGAATGTCTGCTGGTAATGCTTACAATGTGGAATGATGTGATAAATGCAGACAACATTTGTCACTGATAAGCATATGGTATGAATAAAAAAAAAAAAAAAATTACCACCACTAGGGGTCAATTAACACTATAGTTTGGGTATCACAGTTCATTATGGATTTGGTAAAATTTAAAAAAATGAAAAAAAAATCTAAATCATCCAATAGGTGACACAGAACTCATTATTCTCTATCTGAAGAGCAAAAGTAAAATGTTATTGGATTCACTGTGAATCCTTGACTTGTTTTTGTAAACAACCTTACTTATCTGTTTTAGTCACAGAATAAGCTGCTCCATAATTCCAGTGGTGTTTCTAGTTCCTTTAGCTTGTGTTCATGTGCACATGTTGTTCTGTTGGGGCCCTTTAGAGATGTTTTTGTTATTCTTACCACCCAAGCCAAGACCAGATAGCCTGTCAAAACAAGCACTCACACTTCCGACCGATTGGGAGAGAGCTTTCCGAACGGATGCACTTCTCTATCATCTGTGGTATGTCAACTTTTTGCATTTGTTTTTGAAAGGTAGATACTAGAAAAACTGACAAACAAGAACAGAGACTCTCCATGTTGTAGTTATGTTTCAGTAACATAAGGCAGAACCATTATTGATTGAGGGGAACAAATCTGAGCAATCAGTTGTGTCAGCTCTTGTATTTGTCACTTTCAAAATGAAAGCCAAAACAAAACAAAAAAATCATACTTTGAAGAAGATGTTTACTCATTTCTATCACACTTTTTGCTGTGATGAAGATATCTGGGATAATGTGGTCAGTGTTACAGTCTTTCTCTTCCCCACCTTTACAATGTCACCCAAATGTGGTCTTGCTTGTGTCTAGAAATCCAAGATAGTGGTGGTTAAAATGTTAATGTCCACAAACCAAAACTCAACCAACCACATTTTTGGCCCTAGAATTTGGTTTCAACAGGATTAGCTGTAGACACGACCAGATGTGCAAATAATAAAAAACAGTCTCTAGGATCTATATGCTAAAATCAACAGGAAGTGCACCATTTATTATGAATGTATGAGCTGTATATTATGTATAAATATGACATTTTGGAAAGTAATATGAAATTGTCTTGGACTACTTGTACCACAGTGACTGTTACACCCCACCATCTAAAAAGGGTGTACAGGACCAATCAGTGCTGCGTAGAGATATCATCTCTAAATGCTACTATGCTTGATTTCTTTGAAAATAAAAAAAAACAAAACAAAAAGGAAATGTGGATGTTTCCCTTTAAATATAAGTTTTATAATATGCATAGCATTGAGGAGCTCATTAGTTCATTACCTCAGAACACATTTCGCCACAGCATCACCACTAATCACCACTGAGCTTTGACTGAAAGGTATCAGTGTGGTGGAACACCATGCTTTTCCTGACTCCAGACTGGTGCTTTCAAAGTGCTTATACGCAGGAATGTTTCAAGGACCGCTGTCACCTTATACAATCAATGAAAATGTATCTCACATCTTCCACAAACCAAACTGCTGAGACAGACTTTGTTATGCGCAGTGTAGTTACATCTCTCCCTTTCTCTGTGTTTCGTGAAGAATTTGTTTATGTTGGTGATAATTTTAGGTGGAAATTTCCACTAATCAAGCAGGGAAGTGGACAGATGTCAGATTAATGGAGAGCTTTCAAGTTATTGCTTCTCCTGTTTGTTTTGGTCTTGCCCCAGAACTATTATATTAGCCACTGCTGAAGTAGAGGTCCTGCAAGTTTGGAGGTCATCTGAGGAAGACGACAGCCTTGGGGATTATTGTTCTACGACCGTATTGGTTCCCTGGTATAAATAATAAAAATCTCATTACAAATCAAGACAAATTTGGAACATATTGTAATGTTGTACTTATTTCTTCTCCAAGAAAACTAGAAGACTAACACAAATATGCAGTTGCTGGGAAACGCCTACATTTAGTCTTTGGAGACCATGTACTGAAACTGCTGTATTTCTACTCTTGTATTCTCTATAAATTGGATGGAAGGTTATGGTGATTCATGTCATGATGAATTTATTGCCAGTTTGTGTCAAGCATGAAACAAGTTTAAGCAGGTGTGGAATTGTTCTTCATATTTTAGTATAATGTAAAGTTCTTTATCAATGCTCAAGGCTCAATGACATGCTGCTAATTGAATTAACCTACTGGTTGCCATCTGAACAGGACATATCCAGCATGGAAGGACATAATTTTACGTTCATGATACCAAGCTCTTGGTGTGTCAATCAAAAAAAAATCGCAGCATAACTCAAGAGGAACTGGGAACATCCTGTACTGTTATATTTAATTCCTCTCCAAGAAGACTGACTAAAATAGCAACACAAATGTTACCATTGCTAGGACACGTTTGAATTGAAATGGTTGCATTTCCACTTTTTGTGTTCTCTGTACAACAGTACAGTAATTGGTGATCCGTATCATGCCGTGGGGGATGCATTTTTTGGATATGGCATTTCCAAACATGAACTGATTAGTGTTGACGTGTATGCTTTCTTCATATTTCTGCCACAACTTGCAGAAAAGTTTCCTATTAAAGCTGAAAGCACTACTAATTGCTGCATAAATCGAAATCTTATACAATCAGACCTGAGTGTCATGAAAAAAAACTAAACTGAAATAGCACACAAACAAAGGCGAACAAAAGCATACTTGTGGCTTCGCTTACATGTACCTATTACCAACGTATAGTCATTCAAGCAAACATAGACTCAGAGACAGGCAAACAAACAACTACGCACACTCAGTCACCAAAAAAAACAAGTCAATGCAGCCTGGCACTCTCAAACACTAACCTCAACATAGCGAGTGGTTTACTAATAGACCTACACGCCTTAGCCCATAAAAACATGTTATTTAGTTTGCCACTACTGACTCTATGAAATAGTTTTGGTATATTTGTGTTCCAGTGTATGACACTTTTGGTACATCCTAATCTCAAGATGTGAAGATTTGTGTAATTTGTTGTACAACCATCGCATGGTGCTCTTTGAGTGACTTGGGTTTTGTTTCAATGCCATATTATACTATTAGATTCACCATGTACCCCTGCAGGAACCCTGAGGTCAATTCATTGAACTGGGGCCAATGGTATGTGTCTCCACAGCAAGAACCTCCACTGAAAATCTCCCACAAATTTTATAGGTCAACGAGTCCTTGCCATGGGGTAGGTACTCTGGTACTCTGCGGCTCAGAAAAACTCCTGTGGGTCATGGGACCTTTATCCTTGTGGTAACTGAATATAATTCCAAGAGGGATATGACATTATAAAGTGCCAAAACAGGCAGCATTTTTAAAACCGCCACTATTGCCTTGTCATTAACTTCACTATGAGCCCTCTCACTTCCAAATGTAATGAATGAATGAATCAATAAATAAATACTACATATATGGAATATATAAAATGTAAATATAATAATACACCACAAACACTGTCCTTCAATCGACAACAAATTAACTTATTCAATACTCATCATATTTAGTTTTACTCAGTATAATATCTGATGTGAGGGAGTTCACTAACAAATGTCATTGCCTGCTGTTTGTTGCTAAATTAACAAGACCATCAAATATCTTGTTTTGCAATTGTTGTATGACGTTTATCATCTTACCATGTATGCAAGTTAGCATTAACTCAACAGTCAACCCCTCTACATCTTTATCTTCCCCATGTTGCCTTGATATGGTCACTTATGGTTCCAAAATACCAAGGTGATAACAGCAAAAACACAAAAACAGGGTCAGGATAACAGGTCTGAATAAGCAATTGCTTAAGTTTTAAATATCTGATGTGACTAAAATAGGTTGTCTAACCCTCAGTTGTTACATCAGCTCATTTTTTTCCTTCTGTCGGATGGCTGAACGCCAAAATTCTAAACTGGCATGCAGCAGATGGGTCACGCCAAGGAGATGGTGCTGCTATTATATAGTACATCCAGTACAAAGCTCTTACGGCCTTATTTCAATCAGGAGAGACTTACACTACAGCAAACTGACACATCCATATGAAACATTCGTGGTTAGGTCATAACAAGAAGATTGCCAGGTAAAGTGATCGTATGAAGATGATGGAGCTTACGGAAGTGCCTTTGACAGTTAAACTAGGATCACACACCTGAGGTGAAGCTGAAGAAGAAGGGCTGAAAAAACAACATACACAGCTAAGAAGAAATCTGAAAAATATCAGTCAATATTCTTTTTTTTTTTTTACTCATGTTATGTAGGAAGTAGAAAGACAAGAATTTTCAAACAAAATATTCCCTGCTATTAAAAGATGCAGAGGTTTGACTGCCCAGTGAAAACATGCTTTTTCAAGTGAGTTCAGAACCACTATTACTATTTGCCAATGCTGTCCCTCCAGTAGTTACATCAGAATAAGAATCACAATCAAAATACCCTTTATTGTCACAAGCACAGTGGAAGTACAGTACAAGTGAAATTGGCCATCAACCTGTCCACACAACATGGGAGGGTGGGGGGTTGGGAGAGACTGCACAGGAAGACAGGGTTTAAGTCAGAAACCAGATACAGCAGTACATTGGGAAAGAATAGGATAAAAAAGATCAACCCGGCACTTGGTCAAGAGCACGCACTGGGGGGAGCAAAAAAAAACACTGCGGCATATAGCACATAATAGACAATACACAACACAAACACATAGACATCTGCGTTAGGAGGTGTAGGTATCCCAGGAGTCGAACAGCTAGCCGGTCCTGCAGCCACGTACCACTAAAGCTGCTGACAGTCAGTTTCTGTCCCCACACCTCCCTGACTTGTCTGACCCCATGCTAGCTGAGCACGAGTCTGAAATGTCTCCTCACCACTCTGTTCTTAGCTGCGTATTCACACTCTGGACCTCACTGTTTCACTTCCACTGACCCTCCCCTGACTTTGAATACTTCGCTTCTACACATTGACACTCATACATACAGAGACACAGAGACCTTCATAAGATTCAATGCCCAATCAATAGCTGAGCAGCCTTTGAAGCAATTGGAAAAAATTTGTTGAGGTCAAGTGAGTGACCATGATGTGTTACATGAGGAAAAGGCATAAATCCATTAGTAAATGTATTTTGGAGTGTTTCTGAAGCAAACTTGCTGAAGCAATAACAGCCCAGGAGCGATTACTAATGTTCATTGAGCTTATGTTCCAGATAGTGGTCTACACCCCACTGCCACGGTTTACTACACATGGAGCACAAGAAGAATAGAATAGAATAGCAACTTTTTACTGTCATTTCGGAAGTATAAAGACTGGGCTACAGAACAAAATTTTCGATGCAGTTCTTCTGCTGTTCTTGGACTGGTAAAAAGAAGAGCAGATCTACAATAATGAAGTATACTGGTACATAAATATGGTGTCTAAAAGATGCTCTGCTATATTCTCTATATAGTATATACAATATTACCCATGTGAAAACACCCTGCTGGATAGCTTAGTTGGTAAGGCACCGGGCTGGTGCATAAGGGGCCCGGGTTCAATTCCCGGGATAAGTGTCCAGTGGGTTGTGTCACAGAAGGGCATCCGACGTAAAAACTCCTGCCAAATGAACTCCTGCCAAGTGAATTGAATTTGCTGTGGCGACCCCAGAAGGGAAAAAGCCAAAAGAAATCACCATCACACATATGAAAACAAACAAGAGAAATAAAGTAGATAATACTGGCGGTTCTGGTAAACTAAGTACCAGCAGATGGAACGACTATTCCTCTTGTATAAAATATTTGCACATATGCTTCACACAACACATGTAAGTTGTCACTTGCAAACGAGGAGTGAGTTTTTCACATTTAGAGTTAGTATTGCACATGTCGTCATATATTTCACATATTTGATATTGCACATATACAGTAATAGTGCTGGTGTCAGTGTGTTGCTGAATACTGAGTTTTTAAGAGTCTAATGGCCTGGGCATCAAGCATCACTGAGATTGTTAGTACCGCCTGTCTATGGTAAAGTCCCCATCGTTACGGTGAAAAAACCCACTGGAGGGACACATAAGAAGCTCGACTCCTTAAAACTAAGGATTTAGCAGGTACTTTACATCTACCTACACATCTTAGTTTCTACCTCCACAATAAGAGCCTTTATAATGATACCACAAAAAGATAAAGAAAATCTGTTGCAAATCTTTAAATTTCTGAATGGGTCTAATAAGCAAAGAAGAAGTCTTCAAATTTGTTTATTACATTACTAATTGTACCACAGGACATGTAGCATGTTGTTTATACAGTAAGCTGACTTTTAAACTAGTTTTCAACTTATTTCTGTAAAAATATTAAGATTTTCTATGTGGCACTATCTCTAAAATTGAAAAATCAACAGTCTTTTCATTTATTTTCAATTAGCTGCTCATCAACTCAGTCACTGGTATATTTTAATTCACAGGACAATTTTGGGGAGACTTCCTTGTTCTTTCTGTTCACTGTTAACTTGGAATCATGGCAGTTAAAACCTCCACTTAATAAACACTTCAAAACAATTTGTTCTAAAGATAAGGACAAAATTAGGAAAGAAATCTTTTGGGTTTCACCTCCTGATGCCGGGAACAAGCTACAGGCTGAGCTCCAACGACACACACTGATTGATTTGACATGTTTTTCTATGTTTGCAAATGCATTTATTATTGTGAAAGTGTAATTATATGACTATTTCTGCCATCTTGAAAAAGAGATACCCCATCTTAATGGAACCACCCCTATTAAATTGTTGTGACCCATATCTAATGGCACTGAGAGGTACTTCCACCCTGGCTTCATTACAAATACAGGGGTAAAACAGGAATGGAAGGTTGGAAAAAAACCACAACACTTCCTGTTGTACATTATCTCTTGAACTGATCTTACTAACCTTTGACATTTCTTCCCCACACTCATTTTCTCCCTCATTTTCATTCTCATCTTGACGACCATCCATGACCACAGTGCTATTTCCATTGGGAGTTTGGCTCACTGACTGTTCTACTGATGGGCTGTTGAGTGCTGTGTGTTCTCCATCTCAAGAATAATACAAATAAGCTGTTTCCTTTGGTTTTATAAATGCACAAAAGAACATTTGTGTACGGTAACAGAAATTGAAATGGAGAATGAATTTGTGCACATACGTGATTTTCATAAGAAATACATTCAATTCACTGCGTGAATTGAAACTGGTTTGGCATTTGCAATTTCTAAAACATTAAATTTATAGCTGAAAAAATTGCATCTTTGTTTTTACAGATTCTCTCTAAAGTTTTAAGTGTGTTTTTAGCTTTTGTACATAAAGTTTAGTAAATTTTTAGGCTTGTTTTAAGGCTATCACTTAAGTTTTTGATGCATCCTTCTATGTAACGTCTCCCAAGTATATAGCTCACTGTTAGCTTCTCTTTCTGAAAGTTTGAGTGTTTCTAGCTTCCCTCTTCAATTTTTCCTTCATTTTAGTTTCTCTCAAAATCAGAATCATTAACTGCAGCTGGTCTGCAGATTCTCTCTGTAAATTATGTTTAGACCTGTTTTGTTAAAGTCACTGGTGTGAGAGAAAGTCTCCAGATTTGCCAGATTCTTTAATTATTTGTAGCATTTCTGTGGTTTTGGCTCAAGAAAATCAGTGGTGAGTGTTACAATGCAAATTCCCCTGAAAATGTTTTCAAGAAGACACTCCAGAGTATGATTGTGTAAGAATGTGTGTCAAGCAGTGGGATTAAGCCATAAAAGCAAGCACAAGCACACACAAATCACACACACGCCCACTTGTTTCCACTGGCCTCAGTCACGTCATTTTCATTCTTTAATTCTTTGTCTAACTGGAGTCGCTGGTTTTGGCCGGAGCACAGTCCAGTTACACAGACCACGACAGCTTTAGCCTAAGGCCAAGTGGGACAACTGTTGCGAGTGTAAGAACCAGACCGGACTGCATACACTGACCTCTACTGAAAGATGGAAGGTAGGAAAATCTGGAGTGAGACAAGTCTGTAAACAACAGTAAATAACATAGTAACAGGCAGAGGCAAATCAGACTGTGAAAAGCAGACAGTTCAGACGGCGGACAATAACACAAAGACAGCAGAAGAAGCCAAGTCCTAAACTCAGTGATTCATAACACAGAGACCTGTTCTTTATCAGACAGACAGCAAAACTCTAAATTTGCACAAAAACACTGATTTCTAAGCACCCAATTATGCATTTATAGTATGGAGTGCAAGGATTCACAGATCATTAGCCTCATAGCATAACTGTCATATATTTGACCAAATCGTGATATCTGCATAAAACAAAGCAGTGTTTGACAGGGATTAAAGTTGTTCTCTTTTCACTATTTGCAGTATGCAGTATGCCCGCCAGTCCAGCCCCAGCCAGTCTGTCCACCAGTCCAGGCCCCGAGTCACCTGCCATCGTCATGGCTGCTTGCTGTCAATCTGGCCTTGGAGGAATTGTGTCACTGGCTAGAGGGGTCCACGCTCCATTCTTAGTATGGATTGACCACAAGAATCTCTATTCCGCTCTGCCAAACGTCTGAACCAGAGACAGTCAGGCTGGGTTCTGTTCTACACCCGATTCAATGTCACATATCACCCTGGATCACCTAACATCAAGCCAGACGCCCTGTCCCACCAGTTCCAGAAGGATGACACTCCCTCCCAGGTCCATGCATCCATTCTGCCCAGTCCCTGTGTTGTAAGCACCTGACTTGGGGAGTCAAAGAGCAAGTGCGGGAGGCTCTCCATGACTAGCCAGGCCCCAGTACTTTCCCAGTCCTGCCGATCGTCTCTTTGTCCCCAAACAACTGAGGTCTCAGGTTATACATTGGGGTGGCAACTCCCATCTCCCTTCCCATCCTGGATCCACTCAAACTTGGCACTTCGGTGCATGGCATCGCATAATCCTCACTCCTGGGCCCAGCAAGTGACATGGGTGGAATATGCCCCCAATTCGCTGACCTACTCTGCCACTGGCATGTCACCCTTCCAGTGTGTATAAGGCTACCAGCCGCCCCTGTTCGACAGCCAGGAAGGTGAAGTCACCTGTCTGTCTGCCCTGGCCTATTACCTGGGCTCAAGCCCATGCCATGCTCCTCAAAGCTGTCTACAGCCACACCACCGGTGCCAACCAGCGCCAAACTCCCACTCCCACTTACCAAGTGGGACAAAAGGTTTGGCTGTAGGCCAAGGATCTACCTCTGTGGGAGGAATCACGGAAATTGGTGCCTAGGTTCCTCAGTCCATTCCCCATTTGGAAGGTGATCAACCCAACTGCCGTCCAACTCCAGCTTCCCAAGTCCATGAGACTTCATCCCACGGACGAGACGGTGGACTCGGATTGCTCAGAGGAGTTCTGACCTTCCTCCAGCTCCACCTCCGCCCGTCCGGCTTGGTGATGTTTCTCTTAGGGACTTCTGGGGCCATCCCTAAGGGGGGATTATGTCATGAGCTCTCTCTCTCTGCCTGTTCTGACTTTGCTCTACCTATTAGCCACACCTGTCTCTACTCCTGCACTCTGATTAACCTGCCAGCTGCACTGCATTACCTGTTAATCAATCACTGCATATAAGGCCTGGTCTTCTATCCAGCTTTGTCAGATTGTCTGTGAAGCCTGCCTGACTACACTCTCCTGAAATCTGCATATCTGACTACTCTGCAAAACCTGCCTGCCTCATTACTCCACAAACCCAGTCTGTCTGTCTACACCTGCAAAGCCCACATTAGTAACGTGTGTGTCTGTCTAAACCTGTAATGTCCGCGTTGGTAACCTGCCTGTCAATCTACGCCTGCAAAGCCCGCATCATTAACCAGCCTGTCTGTCTACACCTGCAAAGCCCCTTTTCTGTATCCTGCCTGTGTGTCTACACCTGTAAAGCCTGTATTAGTAACCTGCCTGCCAGACTACACCTGCAAAGCCTGCATCCGCAACCTGCCTTGACCAACAAAGACTCCGCACAGCCACAAGGACACAGACACAGTCACTCCCTTTCCCCTAAAACCCTTCAATAAACTGTTGAAACATGACACATTTGTGGTCCTCATCGGTCCCGTCCATGGCAAAAAAGGAATTACTGTCAAGATAAAGCATGGATGTTTAAAAAAGGAGGCAGTGTCCTGTAAAGCATGTCTAGTAAAATAACACTGAAAAAATATTTGTCATAAATCCCTTTCCATTGACATTGTATGCATTAAAAAATGTATATACAATGAACAACCACAAACAACCTGAAATTTTGTAAGAAAAATAAGTGTAATTTGCCAATATTATAATGCCTCCTCTCCTCTCATTGTTGACACATACATTACTATTTCCATGTGTAAGTGGATTTGCTCACACACAAAATATTTTGTGACAGAATAAAACCGCTCTTACTTAAGACATTTCAGGTTGTTCATATTTGTTCAAGTTTTTTCCCATTTAGTGTGAAAGAACAGCTTGTAAATGTTAATATTTTCATGTGAATGTACCTTTTAGACTAAATAAAAGATAAAAATGTGAAGTTGTCATTATTTATAGGTTAATACCATGGTATTTTACTGGTCTGAACCACTGGAGACCAAGTCGGGCTGAATGTGGATTAAAATGACTCACATATTTAATTGTTGATAAAGCGTTTTACCAAATCATCCGATGGGCCAGACTGGACCCTTTGGTGGGCTAGTGTCGGTCCACAGTCCATATGTTTGACACTTCTGATGTAGCACATACTTGGCCCAAACTGGTTTCCAGAGTGGACTCAAATACACACAGGGATCCAATGTGATGGATGAAAAAGCTCACTATTGTTTTCCCCTAAATCTAAGACGGAAACTATTTTGGCCTGTATGTTTTGTAAGTCATTAAATCTCCTTGGGTATTCGTGAAGGGGGAAGACTGCTGATCTTGACTAAGATCAAAAATGTTTTTGATGTGGACAATCAGTTTGTCATGTTCCATGACTGACACAGCTGCTGAAATGAGCACAGACAGGACAGAGGTTGTAGAGTTTAAGAGAAGGAGTTGACAGGGATCAGACTTCAAAAACTACGTGCTCTGTTTAATTGTTCAGCTCTGAATATGATATAGGTTTGGCAGAACCTTTGTAAAATACTTCTGTGATGGGTTGCACATATTTGGGCCACATTCCGTGTCTGTCGGCGCTGTAGATGATGCAACAGTGACTGTGTACTCAGCTGACCTGGTAGTATCTGGAGTTTCAGCTTTACCTGGTCATCTGTCAACGTTTCTATAGACCTGAAAGGTGCAGGGGGTTATCTATAGATAAGGACAGATCATTTCATACTCACCAACTGACCAAAGTACGTGCAAAGTACATTTACTCTTCACTACAAGTATAATAATAATAGTGATTAGAAGTGCTGTAGTGGTGCTTTGGAATTTGTTTTAAGACAAACTACTTGTTGCCAATTTATCCTAGAGTTATGCCTCTTTTCCCCTGTCAAATTACAATTTTTTTAATATTCATTAGATCATCTTCACTTTTTAGCTTGTGTTTAACTTCTCTGTGACAAAATGTTTCAAGTAAATGGTACATTTTAGCATGTTCCGAACCCAGACATGTTTGCTAACTGCTCCAAAAGGTACTGTTCACAATAACATTTTTTTTTTTATTTGAATTTATGCTGTGAAGTCCTAACAGTTTCGTTAAATGTTTGTTTTCACTTATATCTTATTGTTTTGTTAAATTCTTTAGTCATTCCATTAGGTGGCAAGTAAAAAGATAAACTTCAGAGTGATTACATTTTAAATTAAAATAGTTTCACTATAGTCTTTCTTCCCGCATCCCATTCCCCACATAAAACTAAGCCGACCTCCATCAGAAGACCATCTCACGTCCCATTTCCTCCACTGTTCATCAAGTTACTGTATGTCACCATTGTCCCAGTATTTTTAAAACTTTGATTTAAACTCAGAGTACTTTTTCCTCCGAGGCTTTAGGTTAAGTCGGTTTGCATGTGAGCCAGTTGATCTGTGTGTGAAATACCAGCAAATGGGGAATAAATGAGGAGGCCTCGGGGTCCTGCAAGACGTTTAGAGGTCGGAAAGTAGGCCCCTGGTTCTGGAAAATATTCGGTATCCATTTCAGAGAGAAGGGCAGGGGTGAACAGAGCGAACTGAGAGAAGGAACAGGCTGCTGTTAAGTAACAACCAAAGACAAATATTACCCAAATAGACACAGTGAGATGGAGCTCAACTGAACCATTAAATGCAGACGGAGTGAGCTGGAAGACAGTAGAGAAACCACTTCTCTTTCACATAGTCCTATTAAACCATGTCAGTAATCTGTATGTTGCTAAACTAGTACTGTGACAACAGGAAGCTTAACCTCATTTCCATTTTTTTCGAAGGGACAGATAAAGCCAGGATGGAGATGGAACGCAGAGACAAAATAGATCAGTCAAAAAAGATTCCACAAGAAGCGTGCTCCAGAAAAACACAAAAAGGCACATTTGAGGTTAATGGATATTTGTCTGAGAACATGTCTGTCAGTGATTCAGTCTAAAGAGGCCCAGGGGAGAGGATTCCCAAACCAATGCATTTCTTCCTCTTGGACCCAAACATAGACACCGAGGCAGGAAAATACACAGTCATGTTGTCTTCATCACCGTGACTGTCTGAAATGCACATAGACAGACAAAAGAATTTGGACGCAGTGAATTCAGAGGTTTCTTTTCTAACAGTGGGTCTGGGATACAAATGTTTGGAAACTACATGCACAAAAGTAATGGGACACATCACATTCATGCTGATTGGGGTTAAAAACAAAATTGATATTTACTTTAGGTTTAATGGGAGATTTTTTATTCTTAAGTGAAATGTGAAGAAAGTAGATGATTAGTTGTCGTTGAAAATTATTATTTACCGCCAGAGCACAGAAAATATTTTAGAAATTTAGGAGGCAGAACATTTCAAATTACATGGATAAAAAAAAAAAAACAAGGTTAAAGTAGAAACCACCTCTGACACATTTGTGAAGTAAAGATAATTTAACCGAACTAATTAATGTAATGGTATTAATGCCAATATAAAACTACATTATGAGCAGTGACGTGCAGTCAGGGGAGGCAAGTGAGGCATAGCCTCATCTGTCATCATGAAAAGAAAAAATAAATAAATTGTTATATTTAAAAAAAGAAATAAATGTCTATATTTAACTAGTGATTTGTACTATACACTTATTTTTAATTCTTGGCCCATTTTAAAGTAATTTTTAATCAAAATAGCTGAATTTTCACATTTACAAATCAAATACTGTGAAGAGACGCGCAGTGAGGCAGGAGCCGGCTCGGCCTCACCTGGGATTGCGCAATCACTGAACTGACTGTACTGGCACTGTGCACTGAGACCACCTCTGATAATTTAGCTGATTGTTTTGTTTTTCAACAACTGTGTGTGTGTAACGTGTTTCTCGTGTTGAGCAGCAAGACTTAAACAGCTGCAAAATGGCACTGTGTGAGGCACGCAGTTCTCCTGCCTCATGGTAGGACCAGGACCATGGTGACCCCAGCAGTTCAGTCAGTGACAGTAAGCTAAAGTTAGCGAGTCAAGTGCAGACATCCTCTTGAGTTTTCCCTCCGGAGGTTGTACGATGTTTTATTTTGAAAATCTGCCGCATCTTAGATACTCAGACTAGGCGTGTGTCCAGATTCTGCTTCGGTCGTATATATGTTTCTGTATAATTTTATTTTGTTTTTATCTGTCACAACTTAAAGGCCAATCCGTGAAAATATTGACACACATTTGGTGGCGTAAAAAAGTTTGGCCCACTGTGTGATCAAAGCTGATGTGAGATTTTAAGCGTTAACTGCTGCCAATCAAGATATTGAATAAGTACTCTGTAGATTCACATGTTTGTAAACTGATAGTGATAAAGTCTGTGCCTCATCAGACAACACCTCACGTCACTGATTATGACATTGGTCATTATTGTTTTGTATCCCAGAACCATTAGAAAACAAACACCTGAATTCGACGTGTCTACATATTTTTGTCCAGTGTAATTTCCCCACTTAAGAAGATTCCAGGTATGTACCAATGTTTGTGAAACACAAGGATGTAAGCAGTGTTTAGCAACTGACATTTCCTAAAATATTGCTTAAAGTGAAGTTCATGTTTTATTAAACTAAATGTGCAATTAAGATGTCTGCTGACAAAGACATTACATTTACCATGATTCGTTTTTGATATGATGGCAATTTGAAAGAGCTGTGTATTTTCATGAAAAACCCTTTGCATACTTATTCAATGCAAGAACTAAAACTTGAATAAGAAAGACAAGAGCTAAATGGGTTTCGTGTGTCAGACAAAGCAGAAGAGGCCAGGGCAGCCTCCACCTGTACTCTTATTCCCTGTCAAGTATACATTAAACATACAGTTTGGAGTTGACATTACCAAAAGATTAGTATATTATTATTTTACTGGTCTAGCCCACTTGAACTCATCCTGGTCTGAATGTGGTCCCTGAATCCCATGAGGTGGACACCCCTGCTCTACATAATTATAAATATACAGCCTTGTTCCAAAGCCGCAATTCCTGAAGTTGAGTTGCGCATTGCGCTGGTGACCCGATTAATGCGTCACAGATTTATGAGGTGCTATATCAAGTAAAAGTAGTGACCCACATCCTGGTGCAGATGGAGAACAGCTGAACCTGTTGTCTGCCAGGGGACGTTCCTGTCTGGTCTCAGTCTTATCAAGGCTTTGAAGTCTCCTCCTTCCCTCCATCTCATCGATGCCTCCCATCCCAGAACCCGGGTGAGTGGACCGATGAGACAGAGAGGCTGTACAGACCGGAGACTCAGACACATCGAGGCCAAGGAAATGATTAAGGGTGAGATGTCAGGAAATGGTTGCTGCACAGGCAGGAAACAGTCTTTTCTTATCATCTTATCGCGAGCCGGTCCTGCTGTGGGGAGTGGATCAAAGACGTGCACCTTGCTTTCATTTATCACAACGGGCACTCTTCGCCATCATCTCCTCCACTAAAAATGTAGGCACTGACTTCAGCTTTTCTTCTCTGGCCTTTTATTCTACTTTGCCTCCCTTCACATCCCTGTCAAGGGACAATTGGGATATTTTAAGAGTAAATGGGTCTAATAGTTGGAAGTGTTGTGTCTTTTGAGTTGGTTCTCTCCAGATACCATCCATCAACATGCACTAATTGGTTAATTGGTTCATTTACACAGGTGTGAATGAGAAAGTGATTGGGTCATCATCTCTATGCGCAGGTTATTATTGATAATGAGAATTAGTTCTCAACTCAGTTAACTACTTAAAAAATAACAAATATTTAAAACCAGCAGTGCACAGCAACCTTGACATCACCAAATGCTTTGCAAAATACTGTTCTGAAAGCATTATCATTTTCTGGAGGTCTGATGAA
>JAPTHA010012434.1:0-24812 GCA_029814585.1 Gymnapogon annona | reverse complement strand
GTTCTTTTTTCTACTCTTTGTTTAAGCTGCTGTTTTTGAAATTTCCCCTCTGGGGACGAATAAAGGCATATTCAATTAAATTTAATTCAATTTATTAACCACTCAGACACGATTACAAGTAAACGTGCTGCTGTAAACTGCCGTTGGTTTGTCGTAAAAGCTGTTTGTGTTCCTTTGGTTTTGTTTGTGTGTTTTAGGATCAAAATAGAGGAAACTCAAAAAGACGAAGAGAGTAATTGAAGTTTGACAGATTTTTTTTTAACTAAATAAAGCACTTAGAATGTACGTCAGTAAGAGTTTTAAGATGTCATGTGATCGACCTGCACAACCTCCACCTCTGGTCTAAATGCACTGTCCAGACTATCAGTGTAAAAGACTTGAGTCAGGAATGCGTGTCAGACATTAACAACAGAGTGATAGAAAAATGTGCACGTTTGTAGTAGAGGCAGGTGAAATTTACATATAAGAATAAATGACTGAAAACATACACTGCGCATTATTATTTCCATTGATATGAATATCTTAACACAGTAGTGCGTGTACTTTAGTTCACCCTAGTGCTGATATGTGGCTATAGTTCAGCTGAAAACAGACTTGCACAAAAAACTACCAATGATTTTGCTTCACTTCCACTTTTTTTTTCTATGTGTAAAATGACAAACTTATGAGAAAATGTTCCGTGTTGACTAATTCCTTAACTGTCAGACCAGAGGAGCCAGGTTTCTGTTTGAAAATGCCCTAATCATAGTGCTAGAAAATGGAAATTAGATGCCCGCCTTCCAATCAAGATGTGCTTAGGATAAGTCAACAGTTGTGTGCACCTGGAGAAAACAACCTACTGGAGGCATGGGAGAAGTGGGATGTTTTACAAGATATGGCAACCATTCTTAAATTACATGGACAATGTACCAGTGCACCACATGGGTTCAGCTCTATGTATCTGAGCGGAACTTGTGGGACATAGGAGGTGTGAGGTTAGCATGTGTCTCTCTGTGCAGTTGGCTTATTTATGGTCCTGTTTTGTGTTGTTTTGTCTTGTTTTGGTTGTCACCTCTGGCCCTGTCATTGTGGGTCGGAGCGTGACCTGGCGGTGTATGAATGTGACTGTAATGGTGACTGATGTAATGTTATCGTCCAATGAAAAATAAAAATATTTTCAAAGAAAAAGAAAATGCCCTCATCTCCAGAGTGTCTCCGTGCTTCCGGTGATATGGTTGAGTGTGGTTTGGCGGTGTAGGAGTGTGTCTTCCCATCTCACCCTGGTGGGCAGACTCTGCTGAAACGCCGCCCGTATAGACAGACAGCAGTGGTGGAAGTTGCGGATGAGCTGTGGGTGAATGGATCCACTGAGCTGAGCCACTTCTCTGTGTGTGGGAGCGATGAAGATACCCTGGACATTCTCCATCAGAACATAGTGGAACAGTGTGTTCTCTGCTCCCGAAGTCAGTCTGACAAAACAGAACAGAGGTCGGCTTAATGCTGGGTTCAAGCAAAGTAATGAATATATGACAGATTTAAATGAAAATATTTCCCAGCATTCACTTCATAGTGTTGTACATGTCCTCTGTCTCCCTCTCAGTCAGGGTCTTTTTCAAGGTACCGAGGTAGAAAGGGTTCGGGTGCTTCATCCTGGGGATCTGATGTATGAACACAACACACATGAAAGTAAATAAATACAGTTATGAATTACGTCTTTGCCGGAGTCCCTGGGCTTTAAGTCTTTAGAGGTTCTGCTGGGTTTTTCTGTGCGTGCTATCGGCCCTCCGGCTGTTGTCATCATCCACGATTTGGTGATTTGATCCCTGGATTCCTGGTCAACCCCCCCCACCCCCCGCCTTCATTTGTTTGTAACTGTAACTGTGATGATCATCTTTGTAATAGTCACCCATGTCTTTAGCCCCGTCTCCCCTTACTCACCCCTCCCACTCAATCTTTCCCTGTCTCTCTCTTTCTCTTGCTTAAACCTATTCCTTTGACTCCAACTGGTCTAGTCAGACCACCATCCTCCAGATGTCGGGGTCTGCTCCAGGTTTCTGTGTTTTAAAAGGAAGATTTTCCTCGCCACTGTCACCAGTGTGTTTACTCCTGGAGGATTCTGTTGGGTTTCTATTACAACTAGAGATAACTGTTGTTATGAGTTGGCGCTATATAAATAAACTTCGATTTAACTTCATTTGTCTAAATGACACTTGAATACTGCACATGGTCATGTTATGATGATTCAGAGTCAACACATCTCTGTTTAGATAAATAACTCCACCTCTAAGAACTCTGTCTGTTTACAGTATCAGTAAATCCATGTCACTGACTCTCCTTCTTCCCCAGACTCTGCACTTTATGTCCTCACAGGTTTTCCCTGGATTATTTCTGGACCTTCTGTGTAGTCCTGCTCCTCTCCTGCATCCACCGTCATCATTCATGTATCCAAATAGTTGTGATAATGTTTATTATATAGTTACATGAATGGTGGAGGTCTCTATTATAGGTACTGACAGCTGCAGTATTAGTACATCCAGGGTTATATGAGTAATAGCAGTTGTCATTTTTTTAACAGTGTAGTTGAGTTTGCTGTGCTTCCATTAGTCCCATCTCTCTCTCTCTCTTCGTTTAACCCTCTGTTTTTAACCCTTTAAATGGTCACGTCAGTTGTCCATTGTACAGGGTCGGGGTTTGCTTCAGGTTTCTGTTAAAAAGGATATTTTTCCTCACCACTGTCAACAAGTATTAGCTCCTGGAGGATTCTGTTAGTGTCTGCGAATTGGTTTCTGAGTTTAAACAAGCTCTGAGTGTCTAGTGTCATGAGATAAGTTTTGCTTTCATGTGACGCTATAGAAATTGAATTTGATTGATTGATCTCAGATACTGTTTCAGGGCCTGACTGTGACTGGATTACATTAGTCTAACCAAGTAACTAAAAAGACAAACAGTGAAACAACAAGTCAAAGCAGAACGCGTTGATCAGAACTTCCCGCTGCACCTTGAACAGGCCTCCACTGCCGCCACTCGCATCAGAGCCTCCGGACCCCAGAGAGTCTCGCCGGCCCCCGAATTTCCTTGCCGAGTCTGGGGTAGAATGTGGACTGAGTCCTCGTGTGGCTGACGACCTAGACCTGGCCTCCATTGATCCTTCACCCCCACTGTCCGACTGGCTCCTCTGTGGGCTGGACTTGCGTGACCTCTCCCCAAAAAGTTTGCGTCCTCTGGAGCCTGAGGAGGAGCCTTTAACCACCTCCGCCAGCTTGGTGAGGACGGGGGAGGACGAGGCCAGGTTGTCCAGGCGGTCCCGGGCAGTGGCAGCGGGGAGGAACCAGTCTGCACAGGACAGACAGGGGGCTGGAGGAGCACTGAGACGCTCTTCGATACCGGCCTCCAACACCTCCAACTGCAGCAGGGTCGCCTTCACCTGAGACCACCACAGCGCAACCAAGATTTACCTTCCATCCACTCACCACAGACTCAGTTTTAGCATGAGCTATTTGTCATGGCCCACGTGACTCCCAGTTACTCCCAGTTACTCCCAAATAAAACAAACTGGTTTAGTCATGAACAGAGAACCCACCTACAGAGAGTAGAAAAAGAACTCTCGTTTACAGGCATTAGATATGTTTATATTTCATGTTAAATCAAGCCATTAAGGAGACTTTGGCAGTGCTAGAATATGAATTCCAAATGAAGAGAGAAGTGCTCACCTGGTCTACGTAGACATAGTCAGGTCCTGGAGAGCCAAAGGCAGGTGAAGCACAGCCGCCTGCTTCCAACAGGACACACTGCATGAAGTGTTTCTGATGATGAGAGAACACACTATGAGAAAACCCACTACTGGAAATCATACATACATATTTCAGATACCTTGTTGTCATCAGCACAGTACAAGTACAGTACAAGCAAAATTAGTCATCAACCTGTCCCACAACACAAGGGTGGGGACAGGGTGAGTCAGAACCAAGTACAGAATTACATTTGGAAAGAAGAGGATAAAAAAGATCAACCCAGCCCACGCCTTTTACGGCACGTCAACCACAGACAGCACTGAGAGGGTCTCACCAAGCCCACAATCAGGAGGAAGTGGCGTTCTTGAGACGTGCTGTATCCAAGCGTTGTATTGGCTCGTTGCTGTGGGAACACTTCCCTCCAAATGACCAGCTGACCCACCCTCTGCTCAGACGCCAGAGGCAGCAGGCAGTAGTGTTGACAGTACAGACACACATCCAGCAGGTCCTCTTTGGGGAGGTGGTTGGCAATCAGGTATGACTGAAACCAAGGTTTGTACACGTTAGCCAACATCAAATTCAAGAAGTTTTAAGTTTTAAGGGCTATTTTCACATTTTTACAGCAAAGCATATAGTTACCCCAATTAAATGCATATACTCATGATTATTTTTATCAAAATAAATCTTTTAAGTGGAAAAATAAAAACCTTACAATAACCCGGTTCCATAAATATGTACTCCCTTAAACTAATACTAATACTAATACTGATAATAATTATTTATTACAGCACTCAGTCTTTTTGGGGAGAACTCTATCAGTGTCATATTAACGGTAGAAAAAGTTTTGAAATGATTTATTTTGGTGTTACTTTTTTAAACTCACCAAAATCTGGCATTTTAACAATATATCCACTGTAGTTTCATGTATACACTTTACTTTCTATTATACAATGGTTTATTCTATTCTCATTAATTATTCAATTATTAAAAAATAATTCTTCTTTTATTCTTACTTTTTTAATAACAAGTTGAGACCAAAACTGAATCCCAGTTCTCTATATGTTCTGTACATCTAGTGAGTTGACACTACAAAAATCTTTGAATCAATTTAAGACCCAAAAGCCTTTGATCTGTAAAGACTGTCATTCATTTCACTGTGCAGCTGTGATGTCGGGCTGAGATAATGGGCCCGACAGGTCTCACACTGGGGTTTGGTGGAGAGCATGCACTCGCAAATGCACCTATTTTTAACGCGATACATACCTTATAAAACAAACAGGAGCCAAGGATCACATAGAGACGCCTCAGGCCAAACACATCCTCAGACTGTCAAAGAGATAGATACAATAGAAGAGAAAGGCACAAATACATTTTAAGCAAATGAGGCTGAAAGTATAAACACACTGTTGTAAATATGGAAACAAATTCACATATTCACACACAGCACAATGTTCGAACAGTATCAGAAAAGCAAAACAGATCATATTAAATCTGTCATTTGTCTTTATTTTAGACACAATCTGACAATAATAGTGCATAGACCATGTATAATCTCATAAGTGTGGTGTTGTAACTTTAAGGCGCACTGTATTATAGGCCACACCTTAATTGAATGGTCTATTTTTTAAAAAAAATCACACACAAGACGCATGCTGCATATATGGTATAATAGGTCATGCGGTTAGTGACTGAGTTTGCGTTATGCATCCACTAGATGGAGCTGTTATGGTAATTGAAGACATACCAGCGTTCTGACAATGCATTTCTCAAAAATTCCCACTTTAATCTCCTGCCAAAGGATATTGTGGCGAGCATAGATTAGAGCTTCAGCTGCTCTCCATTTACCAGCCCAATCAAGTATTTTTTAACATTTAACGCCTACTTTGACATAAGTAATGGCAGGACAACATTAAACACACTACACTTCTCACTCACGGCACCAACACATAACACTTTTCCTAATCCCATAATGCTTTGCAGCAGACAGACGGCTCTGCGATCGCAGGGACTAATATTTTATCTAGTACATAGTGTACAAATTGCTGTTCTAATTGCAAACGCCCAGGGAAGCTCAGCAGAATATGCTTAAAAGGAAAAAATTATATGCAAAGTAAAAATTGTGATTATGTATAACAAATACTAACACAGTGATTGAGTTGATTCACTAAACTGATTTAAACACTGAGAAAGATAATCATATTGAATGAATGTAAATTCTAAGGTTTAAAGATATTTAGAAAGGTTGATTTTAAAATGATTTACTTATGACATATAAGAGATGGATGATGTATTTCACGAAATCTGTTAAAGGTTGTGTAAAAAGCAAACGTGAAAGAATTAACAGTAGAATAGGAAGTGAAGGGAAAACGATGTCCTAAGCCCATCGCACCCAAAAAACATTTACTATAACTCACTATAACTCACTTAGACGTTTTTATGAGCCAAAAGTAATATCATAGCAGTTCAAAAATGTACGAGACAGCTGCACGAGACAGTTTGGTGCCCTACACGCAGAGCGTGTAGAGAACAGTTCCCTCCAAAAACTATACAGATACAGGACCAGAAAAGTGTGTTGTAGAGCAATTCACATCAGATTGTTATTCACAGGGATTCAGTGTTTTTTTTTCCACCTTCTTGGATTGTATTGGAATCAACATCGTGAAGAATAAGGGAAGTAATTAGAGATGATAATTACAGATTAGAATGACGAATCAGAGGGGCTTGATCAATCATTGATTTTTTAAAAATAGATTTTTTGATCAGTGATCAACGCACTTCCTTTACTTTGCTCTATTGCTTACAATACAGTTATTCAAAAGTAATATTTTTCTTTTTCTTTGATTAATTCCCCTAGGGGCACGAAATGTCTGTAGGTTTATGTGTGCTCAACATCTAAAGTTCTCAAGGCACAGCTCCACCTAAATAGTTTCTATGTGTTCCTAGGATCTATTTTCTTGTTTTTCTTGTTGTATTGGTAATTTGTTTTCTGCGACTTTTCATTATACTTTTAACACCCAATCATTTTCCCCTGGGACTTATAAAGGATTCTGATTCTGATATGTCAGCCCTGTGAACTGGGTAACATGTGAAAGGTGTACCCTGCCTTTGCCCAAATCTAGCAGGATAAGCACAAGAACCCTGCAGTCCTCTTGAGGTCAAAGTGATTCAGAAGATGAAGTCAAACATTACAGCTATACATGTCTATTTACATATAGGGACATGGCATCCATAATATCTAGTGTGAAGTGAAATGTTGTGTCAATTTGTGATTGGATCACATAATAATAATATCAGGTGTGAACAGGACCAAGTATGAGTCACTGAGATCCTTTACCAACTAAAAAGCAATTTCATCCATTTCCCTACGGGGATAAAAGAAATTGAAACCATCTGCAGTTGTCTATGTTTGACAAGTGTGAGTTGATGCCCTTTAAGACTCACCATTTCACCAAAATCAGACGACTCAAATTCAGAGAGAACAGTATCCACCTCCATCTGTGGAGACAAAAAGTAAACAGATTAACACTTGGACATGATAAAGGCACTCTATCTTTTGTTTTCATGATTTAATTTTCAATCAGAATAATGTGAGTGACGTACAAGGGATCATTTTTAACGAGGAACACTAGAGGGACACAAAGCTGCACTGATAGCAACTCTCGACTTGAAATAACATGATAAATGGAGTATAGAGCGACAGTCATTAATACTGTTGGTGCATTTACATCAGCTTTACTTAATCCAAAAGCATATGCTCACCTTGATTTCTGTGGGCAGTGTAAGCCAGCGGACTGCCGGCAGTCCATCAAGGAACAGAGTCCCAGAGACATCAGGAGATGAAGCAGAGAAGCCATCTCTGAGCCGAGACGGCTGGATGAGCTGCTGGAAGAACAGGCAAAAGAAATGGTCCAACCTGGGAGCATGTTCTGCCTCACAGAATGCACTGAGGAATGGAAGAAATGAAGGTGAGGTGAAATTCAAAATAAAGCAACGAAGGCTCAAATACGTGTATGTCCCATCAACCCACCAAGGAATTATCTTTTCCTTTAGAGGTTCCTTATATAAGAAAATCACTTTTTGTCAGGGTACAATCATCCGAAAATAAGACTTTTTACCAGAAAAGTGTTTTATATGAATATAAAACCCTCCAGGCTGCAGTGAACTGACATCCTTTTTTTCCCCCCACTTTATCAGGTGAAACCTAACATGAAAGTATAGGTCTAAAGGCGTTTCTCAGTATCAAGTCCGGTCTTGGTGAGAATGGCCCAGGACAACAGACTTCAGAATGGAAGTCTCTCTTACACAGAGACTTGCATTTCTGGATTTTGTCTATGTGGTTATGTTAAAGATATCATGTATGGATCAAAGACACCGATCACTGTTGCTGTTCACGAGGCTGTGGAACACACAACAACGGAAACAAATCCAGTGCAACATACATGTGCTTCAACTAATGGTGTCCATATAGAGGTGGATTAAATAACACAAAACTTTTAGACTAATTTCCACAGATTTGTGTATTTATTATGTGCTATTAAAGTAAATGTTTTAAATTGTAAAGAGACTTTATTGAAACGCTGTAGTTTAGAGCATGGATTTATTTACTGAAGAATATCACTATAACAATTTTTACTGTATCAAATAAATGATATACATTTACATTTATTATAAATGTATATTTATAATAAATATATTATAACATCCACATATATTACATCCAAAAACCACATGGTATATTAAATGCAATTATTATAAATCTATAATTATTTATGATACATTTATTTGATAAATGTATCAAATAAGTTTTATATTAGTTAGAAATCTGTATTAATGAATAATGTCACTGATCTTAATACGATTCAGTTTCTGTTAGAGAGGGAAGGACATGGAACTGATTCATGCTCTAATGTATCACCCACAAAATCCTGAATGCAAAACTAATGGGAAAACAGTCAAACAGTGCAACTCCGTGAATCAGTAGTGCAGAGTTCAGTAGCTTTATTTGTTATTTCGTAACGTTTATGACGTGTTCTCACTTTAACGTGATCAGGTGGAAATTTCACTCAGGGAACACAGCTCTCTTCGTGAGCACACAGGAATCTACATCTGACGAACCTGTCTAAGGAGCCGTACATCACTTTTATTGTCCGGACTACATCTCCCAGCACTGTCTGCAGATACAGCAGTGGAACCCTGGAGGAGACGGAAAAAATGTTAAACACAGACTTGGGGGGAAAGTTCAACTTCAAACAGATCTATGACTTTTCAGATGTATTCACAATAGAACAGGGCCAAGAAGCAGAAACATTTGAGATTTAACTGTGTCTTCTGCATGCTGAGGCCTCTGGACATGCAGTCCTTCAGACTATGGACGAATGGGATGATTTCTGAACCGAGATGATGACTGATTGATTGGCCTGACCTGGTTGCTATGAGTACAAAGACGGCTAATGTGAGTCATTTCAGCCACCGTTTTACAAGTTCGTATTCCATAAAGAGAAAAAAAAAGCCCTTATGTAACTGAAAAAAAGAACGGACCTTCAATTGTTTTCACAGATCATGCTCTTTGGTCTGCTTCTAAAATAGTCCATTATTAAACGCACGTCACTGTTGAAACATTTACTACTGCTCCAACATCAAAAATTCAGTTATGGTCTTTAACATCTGCCCCATCCACAAACCACAAGGTATTAGCCTCCGTCACTGTTGCAGTTACCAAACGCTACTGAAAGACACTACTCTACCAACAGAATGTGTGTATGTGTGTGTCTGTGTGTACCTCTCTGCTGGAAGCCCGATGACTAATAAGTTGTTATTTTCCTTCCAGTAACCCACGTGGACCAGATATTTCCCAAGCAGGAGGGATGAACTGAGAGGGGAAAAAAGATGGAGAGGATAAAGGAATTGGTGCGGTGAGTTTTGGGGAAAAGCTTCATGTCAGCAACCAAAATGATCAACGTTCATTATAATAACAAACAACAATGTGTAAAAATGAACTATAATGTATAATGGAACAATGTACCCTGCAAAAGGATAAAGCACATTCAGAAAACGAACTTCCTCACAAACACAAAACAAAACTCTCCCGAATAATAAACCCGGCCAGTAAAATCACCCAAACAGCTCAACCCCCCCCCCCCGTCTGAACTGCACATCTGCTCAGAGATAAGGAAGGCCATCCTCATCACTGAGGACCCCTCAGACCCCCTCCACCACACCTTCAGGCTGTTGCCATCAGGCAGATGCTACAGGACCCCAACTGGCCAGGAAGAACATTTTCAAAAAAATCATTTATTCTCTCTGCAATAGCTGCCCTTAATAACACCAAATGAACTGCACTGTGTTTTCAATGTTTTTAGAGTTTTTAGACATCTTATTTGCTTTTACATGTTTTTTTTTTATCTGTGGCGCTGTGTTTTTACATGTGGAAATGTTGTTGAGGCATGGATGTGTGTTATGAACTTTGTTTGAAGCCGGGACAAAAGAAAAATTTCTGTTTTTATCTGGAACAGACAATAAAGTTATCTGTCTATAAGTGAGTGAGAGAGTGTGGAACAATGAGGAATAACTAGTGTTCTGACCCCACTGTCCTCTGCACTTAACTACGTACTCATGTATGACTTCACTGAATTGGATAATGCAATTCAAACATTTTGCATTTCATATTGTGCATTTTTTAGCTTTACGTAAAAAGTACTGTCTCTATGAAGTTCATCGGAGTATCACCGTGTATTGTTTACAATGGCAATAAAAGGAATATTGACCTTCGATGTTGGTCATTAGGCAGGGTAAGGTTATTTGTTAATCAAATGAAATGAAAATACACACAACAGTGCATGTGGATCCTGAAAGTGCAGTAGGTAATCTCACAGTTAAAACAAACAAGGAGGTATGTCAGACGTATAATTAACAATGTGGATGAGATCACTCACATATCAATCCATGAGTTTGAATTATGAGGGTTCTGTATCGATGCACACAAGAAAATACATAATTGTATATACTCTGATTGTAAACAACACCTTATGGTTGTCGTCCTTCTGTTTAGACCAGGGTCACTCACTGCATTAATATTAATAATTTCTGTGTTTTGAGAATAGGATGACCACAGTTGGGTTGATGGAAGATCTGTTTTTTTCTACTATGTAAAGACTGGTTTTTCCAATGTTTTCCTTTGTACACGGACAGATACCTGGGGTTTCTGTCTGACCTACACCAGGATCAATTCATCTTTTAAATAAACCAACGAAAGACTTTCAGACACTTTGATGTTTTTATTTTATTTTAATTTTCACCCAAAAAGAATCATTTCCACCACGACATGAAAAAGTTTAACACCTTGTGTGAAACACCTAAATGTTCAGGCACTTTCGTGAAGTAAATGTGGGGATGATGCCAACATTTACTGATACAAACCAAAGGTACCAAACCAGTCGCGATGTACCTATTCTCCATGGAGTCCTCTATACTGACACCTACCTCAGGATCCGTCCTCCCGTGACGTTCTCCAGCATGTCACAGAGAGTCAGGAAGATACCCCTCACTCCTTTCAGCTGGCTGGAAGCTGTGGACACTGGATACTGGTACACGATCCCCTCCTGCTGACACATATGTGGACTGTAAGACTCAAATACTGCAAAACTGCAGCAACTGGAAAGTAAAGATTTGATTTCATTTTCTATTTGCTGTACACCTTGACTTCTATTTAATGTGACATGGATGCTATCGCTCATCGACTAATATGGACTTTTAGAGTTTTAGTCCACTGAATAAATTATTTGAAGTTATTGTCCTAGCTAATTATATACACCTCTAAACAGAAATGCACCAGCTGAGCGACGATGCTTGTGAGCTCAATTTTGCGGTAAAGCAACAGTGCTAATAACATTACCAGACTGGTTTTACAATGGTTATAGTCAGTAAAAATGTAGATTGTCACACATTTGTAATTAAGTGGATTAACATTATAGCTGGATTTGCTGACATGTACCAAGTTCCTATTCAAAATTACTTAGGAGTAACAACAGTGTTTTCAGCAATAGTGTTAGCCTGAGAACTGACAAATGTGGAATTCAAGGCTTCAAACAATAGTTCATAAAAAACAGATGATGTCATTGTAACAGTCTGTGGTAAATAGAGAGAGAATATATAGATGGCTATATCACTAACCAAACCCCCCAAAAAAATATAATTTAAAGATTGACTTGCATTAGATATACTTTGATTTTCCTAAAAAAAGATGAGTAGAGCAGTAGTGCAGGTGTTGAACCCTTGTTTAACTGATCTGTGCATAAAGGAAATGTCGGTCAACAGTATGATTATAAGTCTGTAGCAGTTAAGTTAAGTAGCAGTGTGACTGCGACTTATATGTGAATAAAATAGGAGTGCTTACTTCTACATTCTGAGAGTCTACGTGATCAGATATCCTGGAAAAAATGTACAAAAAGTCCATTGTGGGTAGATTCTATTGTTTGTGACATTAGTATTCAGCCCAGCAAACTGGCAACTTTAAAGGACGTAGGGTGAACAAGAGGAAAGTCCAGCTGAGGGTGGAGTGGGGGGTGAGAGGATAAGACTTTTGAATGAACAGGCCCTTCAAGTGTTGGCATGCAGAACAAAGACACATGCAATCAACTCGAAGAACAAGCAGTCTGCTCCGAGTCTGGAATAGCTGACATCCAGCATTTAAGATCACGGAAGCCGACAGAGTAGTGTTAAAGGCTGGTCTGTATACGCAGGAAAAAAGTGCCCAGATCATAACCTCATCACCCAGCTGAAGCTCAAAAATACCAGCGTGGAACCTCCTATCCTGCTACCCTACAATCAAAGGACTAAAAAATCCAAGTCATACTTTAGTGGGCTCTTACACTCATTTACAAAATCTTGCCACTGGCTGTTGTGGCTCAAGACTTGATCTCTACTGGCTTTTGGGTCAAAATGAAAAAACATTTTTAAAAAGGGTTGCAGTGACTGATGTTTTTTTAAAGGAAAACTGATCTGAAAGCAGCAGTAATCGTCCAGAGGTAACTTATGATTACAGTGTTATTCAGCAAAACACATAATCTGGGATTAACACTTTACTACAAGGGAAGCTGGGCTCTGCTGTATGACTCTAAGGACAGTGCATGGATGGAATGAACATGTCAGTGTCCATTTTGTAAAGTACATTTATTATTATCCATCCAATATAAGCTGTAAACATCTTACAAGAATCATTTTTCAGCTTTTTTCAACAAATGTAAACCAAGATAATTGAAACTCACTTTGTCATTTACTTTTGTTAATCATTAGTCAAAGTTAATCCATTATATATGTTCTGTAAAAAAAACAATAAGGAGTTGAATTTGTTTTTTATGTTAAACTTAAAGAAGCTATAAACTAATGTAATTCTAGTCAACCATTTACGACAAATCAAAAGTTGTTCCAATCATTCACTGTTTAAATGGTACATTCATTCATTTAATATTCTACTACTTAACAAAAAAAAAGAAAAGCAATGAATAGCATGTTTATAGACATCACTGAAATTCCTGAGCTCAGCCAAAATAATGTGTGATCCTGAGAGAATGAAAGCACAGGATTGTTGTTGATAGGAGCTGTGTTGAGGGCAGAGCTGCGCTACTTCTCTCCTCCTCATCTTTTTGAGTTGTATTTGCAGCAGCTGCAGGCATTGGATGCGGTCCAGAGTAGTAGTAGTTCTCCAGACTCCCACCAGATGCACTCTAACACCACTGGGTCTAGGATTTCCTATATAACTGAGGTCATTTTTTTATCACTGCATTATCAGGGTAAGCCTCCTTTGTAAAATGTGGACATCTTTCATACATCCTTCAGTGGAGCTCCATGTATTGAATGCAGTCTTATGAAAGCATCTGTAGTCAGGACTGCATCTGACCACACGATCCTGATCAGCTTTCCACAGGAATGGAAAAGTACGTGGTCACCCACAGTTTGGATACCAATATCCACATCCACAGTCTCCTCAATGTCATTTTACATTAAACATTTTCCACAGTGTACAGTTTTGAAGGTCCAGTCTCAGCACTCACATCAGACCAGACCTGTCAGTCATTGTAGTCTTCTCCAGTATCCTTTTTCTAAATGGATAGAGCCTTATGTCTTTATTAATCTATTAATCTCCTACGACCAGAATATTTCTATGAAGTGAACTAAAAGTAACACAAACAGAAACACTTGTTAAAACATATGATACTTATTACTTCCAGATATAAGAATTGATGAGAGGAGATGCTTCAGTATCTTCATACCACATCATGTAATGCTAGCTGGGTGACTCTGGGCCAATTCTGAACGAGCTGCAGTTCGAATCTGTACTTAATGGTTCCATGTGGGTTTCATTTTGTAACTGTATGAGAAATGCAATATTTTACCCCGAAATACATTCAAGGGGACCCGGGTTGGTTTCCAGGGATGAGCGTCCAGTGGGTCCTTGGGCAAGACCCTTCACGCTACTGCCTACTGTAGACACAAGGGGGCGTGTGTCCCATTGTACCGGCCCCAAGCCCGGATAAAAACAAGGGTCGTGTCAGGAAGGGCATCCGGTAAAAAAAAAAAAAACTCCTGCCAAATCAAATATGCGAATTGGACTCACTGTGGCGACCCCAGAAGGGAAAAACCCGAAAAGACTCATCACACATATACATATATATATATACTGTATATGGAGGACTTTGAGAGTCACACAAGTAATGAATGATACAGACAGATTAAAAACAAATGACTGACGGGACAATTCATGTAAGGGAAACGCTGGTTTCCAACAGACTGACCTCCTCCTGTGGTGATGCAGAGTCCAGTTTCAGTGAGAGATACATGACAATGTGTGGGATGTGTCCTATTGACATCTGGAGTTCAGCCGTGTCCTCTCCCCACAGCAGACGCACCAGCTGACTGACCGGTGGAGACGACTTCATCTTACGGACTGTTGAAGGCTCACAGGAGCTGCTGCTGTCCACTGGAGCCACTGTTTCCAGAGTCAGCCTCACCTGGATCAGGACACAAAGTATATGAGAAGTAAAACTGAGGAAATGGATTTTAAAGATTAATGACTGAAAGATTGAAAAGAAATGAGGTAGAAAAATAGTTTGGCCAGCCAAACTACACTTGGATAACAGACTAGAACATCACTGTCATCAATCCGTCCTCTGGTCCCTCTCAGTTTCATCATTTCAGCCAGTTACTGAGTCCACATGATTTTTTTTGGCCAGAGGATTTAGTTGGTGCTAATTTATGGGCTTTAGGGAAATAGAAATGTTCCTCAAAAAAGAAGGAAAACTTCAACGATTACAGATTCATTCAAGAAAAAGGAAATGTAGTGTATGTCACGAAGAAAATGACACTGACACCCAAGCTGTAGCAGCAGCCTAACACACAACTGAGATGTGTGTGTGTGTGTGTGTGTCTTTGTCTGACTATGTTTGTCTAAATTAAAACCAGGCTGCTACACGTCCAAGTAGTGGCAAGACAATACACATGGCTATCGTCTCTGGATCTGGCAGTACTTTTACTTTCCATATGCCTGCGCTCAGTTTGATTCTGCCATTCATAGAAAGTCACAGTGGAAACAGAAAAAGAGCCACATGGAAATCAGCAGCTCTACACATGGAAATACATGGAACCATGTGTAGCCTAAGTGCAGCCCTGTGGGGTCGTCAGTAAAACGCTGTATTAGTATAGAAGGATAGTATCGGCCAACCAGACACCTAGAACTCACACATTGATAAAATACACACTGGTCAAGTTCACTCCAGTTCCCTGAACTCACACTGCTTTGACCTTCATACATGACAGATTGAGATACTAAGTGTGTGAAGGAGAGGTATCGCAGGTCGTTCCTTCCTGCAGCGTCAGGTGTTATAACAGTGATAACAGTAACTGACCGCTGACTATGACTACTATATAATTAATACAACTATCAATAAATATTGTTATTTTTATTATGATTATTATTTTGTCCATGGACCCGCTGGTGTCAGTACCAGAACTGTTAACCAGCACCAGTAGCATTATTATAATTATTACTATTATTTACTATTATTTACTATACAACTGTATATTACTATATAATTGACGATGTCGCTTTACTGATCTTTGTTGTTAAACTCAATCTGTTCTTTTCTTTTTCTATTTATATGATTAGGAATTACTCATATTTTTCATCATATTTGCAGAATCTTTTGTGTGTGTCTTGTCTTGTGTGTGCTGCTGTAACCTGAAATTTCTCTATGTGGGACTAATAAAGGTGTATCTAATCTAATCTAATCTAATACACCTTATCGCTTCATAACTATCGAACAAAAAGGCCTGTGCAATGTGATCATGTATGTCTCTAGAAACTCTAGAAAACTCTGGAAAATATCTATTTTTCTCAATATGGTTATAAACATAGTTAGGAATTCAGTTTTGGTGGGAAAATGATCTCTTGCTGAACTCCACAGATCTGACATCCACAAATGAGAACGCCACCTATTCTTCTCCTACTGACCTCCTTGTTGCTGCCTCAAACATCTGTGATAAATACCATACACGTCTAAAATCACACAATCGCATCAATAAAAGGTGAGTCTCACTGATGGTATCTCATATCCTTAAAGCTCAAAGGTCACAGTTGCCTTTGACTTCATGTCTGTCCATTCTTATCAGTGTGATACTTCAGGAACAGCCTGGGTGTATATTTGTCCTGACACAAAATCTGTTGCAACCTCCCAGAATGCAATACTCCTAGTACCTGAGAAGTAGAAGGAAAGTGGATGCATGTGAATGGACTGAGGGATCGCGGTACTGCAGGAAAAGACAACAAATCAAGGGGAAAACTCTTCAACTCTTCAGGTATCACAACACCATCACTTTAACCTCCCCTTAAAACCTCATATACATTAGAACCAGGATACAGCAAACTATGTTTTTTTTTTCTAACACTATTTTTGGTTTCAGTGTACCAAAATGACACTAGAATCACATATATAAAGAGACTGATGCCAGTCCTATTTATTTCGACAAAGAATAACACTGTGTAACTGATGTACTAGGAGCAAACAGTAGGTACTTTAAAACTAAAGTGTGTTTTTTACTCAAACATCTGGTGAAACTGCCAAGGCAGAGGCTGCTGTGACTTTAACCTCAAACCACTAGAGACCTTGCAGATCCAGTTTTGACCGCTACATCTTCACTGGACAACGCCCAACTCCATTTAGATATTTGGTAAAAAAACATTCAGTGTGATGAATTGTGTTGGTTTGCACACAGTTTTTGTACTGCGTGAATCCAAGGTGAATTCAGCTGATATTCGCGGTTATGTAACCACCTTAACAAGACCATCTATCAGTCCGTGTTGTGGCAACCATCCTAAAAGGAGGGATGCATTTGTCTTTATTCTGGACTTTTTGGTGCCGACCACATATGTCTAATAAAGAAAGATTGCATTCTCCGCTCAAAAATGTTGGAATTGTATTTTTCTAATCCAACAATTACTCCCAGAAGTTTGCGAGGCCTGTCAGCACTAACCACAGTCCACCAGCAGTCTCCAGCAGGCGCCTACATCTGGGCTTGCAGCCATTTTTGCCCAGTTGAGGGGTATTATTAAAGAAAAGCCGGCTAGTGGTGGAATACTATATGACGGACCTTTCAACTCAAACTGGCTTCTTCAGTTCAGAGCTGGAGGACTGGAAATTCTATTTACAGCAACTGAAGCTTCAGTTATTCAGCTTTGCTAAAGGAAGGAAAGAATATTTGTTGCGATTAGTCTGAAGCCTGAGACAAATGATAAAGAGACGTTTCCAACGGGGAAATGGAGAAAAGGACAGAGGAGGAGAGGAGAAAAGGACCGAGGCTGAATGGACTAAGTGCAGCACTTTCTCCCGTCATAAATAACAAGGATGTGGTTAAACTGGAGAGCTCTCACTGGAATTCCACTCGGTTGAAGTCAGTCATTTTGCACTCACTCATGGACCCACACACACACAACAGAGAAGATGCCGCTTGTTAAGCTGTCCCCAAAGGAGGAGACACAAGACAATGAGGGCATCAAAAATATTATGGAGGACCAGGGAGGTCACACAAGGAATCACGCAGAATATCGTCGAAATAATACGGTGCATTAGGGACACTATGTGTAAAACCAGTGCAATTTAAGACTATGTGGGGGAAAGTTGAAAGTAAAAAATGTTGAAACTAAACTTAACAAAACTAAATTGAAATAAAGAAAAAAAGAATATTCCCTGATATTTTCTGATGTATGGTTTATATACAAGAGAAAATTCACAATTTAGCAACCAGATGCTTCACCTAAAGTTGCAACACAACCTGTTTTGCAGTTACTATCAGTACTGACCAAAAAAATGCGTTTGGTGAAGGAAAAAATCCCTTTGACCTTTGACCTCTTATATCTAATCGGATCGTCCTTCAGTTCAAGTATCCATCTTCTTCTCTGCAGTTGCTGGTTGTATTTACTGCCGTTAACTGTGAACTCCGACCACGGTGGAATATATAAAGCCACACCTTTATTTATTTATTTACCCTTTCATGAACTGCCCTGTCATTCATTTGTTTTTAATCTTTGACTGTCTGTATCATTTAATCTTTAATGGTCTGTATCATTCATCACTTGTGTGACTCTCAAAGTCCTCCATAAAACACAACTCTATTTCCAGTGGCTTTTATGGATGGTCACTGTATGTTCCCTTGCGGATTTCCAAAAACCTCCCTGGTTTTCCTACAGTGTAATTTTGCTTCCAACTACATCTTCTAATCAGCTGAGCTTTAAATTCCACAACATAACCGTCAGCTTCCTACGATGCTGAAAACAGAGTCACGCCGCAGTGCCGTCTATCCGCCGTGTTTCCCATCAACCCTCAACACACTCTGTCATTTGCAAATTCCTACATTTGATGGTCAGTCAGCCTTTTGGTGAAAACACACATCGGAGGAACAGACTAAGGACCTTTTATGCTGCCGATCAAAGGATCATTTCTCAGTAATTGAGGGTTTTCTAATGTTAGACCGCTGCCTTCTATACACTTAGCAGCTTAGAAGAACCACACTTTTTCTTTCCCGTAGTGCCTTAATGTCTATATTTGATGTCAAAGTTTGCTGTTGATAACAAGCCAAAATTCTGAAGATCTAATTGCTGTAATATAGATTTGGAAGGGTAATTCAACATGGAAAACACTTAGAAAAAAAAAAATCACATTTTAAGCTTAAAACAGTGGCGGGGCAGAAATATGAGCCGTTAGAACCTGAATTTGAATCATTTATATGGGGATTTGAGTTGATTCACTGCTATTAACACACTAAACAACTGAGTCTGGATCATGTCATTTCGAAGTTGAATCCATTACTTTTGAACTTAGTTGCTCCGTGTATAAAGTTAGATTAGATAAGGTTTCTTTGATCCGTTGCTCTGAGCGCTCAGTAAATTGAGGTTCCTATAGCAGCACAACACTGAATTTACACAATACCGCAAGACAAAAAGCAAAACAATAACTCCAATAAAAAACAGAAGTGAAAAAAACAGGCAATTGCACACAAGAAAGTATTAGAACAAACAAGTAGCAAAGTAACAATAATAAAGCAGTAGTTATAATAAATAACCAATAATACATGGCTAATTGTTAATAATAAATTGCTATACTGTACTCTAGATATAGACAATATTAAGAGGATAACGGCATTTATAATATCATTATTAAAAAAAGATTGAAAACAAAAATACAGGTTTGTGCACACATATTGCGAGTTATTTTTTAGCAGGTTTTGTGTTTTGGTAGATTTCCACACTTACCTGTGTTGGTCCAGGGATGCAGGACAGAACCCTCTCAATGTTTTCTAATGTCACATCCACATCATCCACTGCGACAAGAACGTCACCTAACAACAAAATAGCATAGTTTCATAGTGAAAATAGTTATGCATTCCAACGTACAGTACATACATCATGATCCAAAAGCGATACACAGCCACACTGTTAAATATTGACTCACTATGTTCTGACAGTTCCATTTTGCAGTATAACACCCACAATCATTTGTAATTACCTATGTATTGTAAAAGCACTGGTAATAGTTTGACTTGGGAGATGGAGAAATCCATAGTGATTTACAAGGTTTCACCTGTTTACGTGCAATACACGGGTTCACCACAATATTTGAAACAGAGCTATTTCAGGTATTTAAGCGCTCTAATTGTTAAAGCATGTAGCTGAGCTGCATAAAGGCTTCTCTAAATACTAACTTATGTTGGTAGTCATTTGTGGCGAAGCACATTCCTTTGTCTGTGGGTAAATACTGGCTGACAATTAGCTTAGGTTAAAGAAAATCACTATGAAACTGCCAAGCATTTAAACACAGTACAGTACCTGCAATAATTGGCTCATTCACTGTGAGAAACTATAATGGATGAATGAAATTATTCTTCGGAGTCTCAAGCCTTCACCTGAAAATCGTGTAATTCCCTTTACTTAATTTAGATGTTCACAAAAAAAATTGATTTGTTACATAAAAACAGAGAAAACTTATGGAAAAGTGACAATTTCACCAAAGTTGGTGGTGTTTCCAAATGGTTCATACTGTATGACCATGAAAAGATGAATAACTGTATTTTACACTAAATATTTACATATATTGATGCAATAAGTGGATCAATAGGTATTAAACGGTTTAGATCAGTAGATGATTTTATTCCCATGTGGATGTTTGGATCTTTATGGGTTAAATATCTCATTTGTCAGTGTAGTTACAGTACAAGCTTTCATGCTTTTGACGCACAAAACATGCAGCTTTGAGTATAATCACTTACATAGTGACGCCTCAAAATACTTCCACAACACATTGAGGGAGGTTACAATGTGTGTGTGCATGTTTATGTCTCTGTAAGATTTTTTTTATAAAGGCAAAACGGACACAAAACTAAAATATTTTGATTTCATAGTCATTATGACTGTTTGTAATTGTTAGATGCTGGAGTTCTCACCGATCAGGATTTGTCCACATTTGATGGCTGGGCTTTTTGGAATTAATCCATGAACTGTGAGTCTCTCGTCTCGTTTGGCGGCTGCAGAACCTCTCTGAGCCCTGCTCCAGGGGGAACGATGCACCACCCCTAAAAGAGCCTCCAGTAGGCCCCCTGTACCTGAAACAGGGGCCGATGATACTCCTAAGCGTTTGGGGTTGAGGTAGACACACACTTCCTTGAGCTGCTGCTTCTGAACGGTCAGTCCCTGCCTCTGACCCGGCTGGTTCTTTAGGATGGACGCCGGGGGGGGGGACATGGATGAGCCATCTTTATCTCCATCCATCCCTCCTCTGTGATGTGACTGACGCCGTTTCCTCCTTAGAATCCGGGCCAGTCTCTTAAGGGTGGGTTCACCTTTAGCCCGAGATGCACAGCGTGGGTTCTTACTTTGCTCTGTGATGATCTCAGCTTCCTTATCACTAAAGCGCACATGATTGGTATGATTGGCTGTGGCCTTTGTCAACAAAACTTCCTCTTCGCCTTCACTCAGCTCCAGGTAGAAAAGTTCCCCGTTCTTTTGGATGTCATCTAGCCATTCTGGTTCCAAATCACTGCAGGAAAATACACAGGATTGAAAGGTCATAAAAGTAACTTCAACTAAATCAAAGGGAAGACAATTTGAGGTGACATTTTCATGAGGGATTCACCTTTCCTAATTGATGAATATGACATATTTAAGCTAGATTCATTACGACGAAGCCTAAGTGTGATATTCCAATTGCTCAAATTCCTGCTGACTTTAATGATTTTCAATACATTTTATGGTATAATTTTGAGTAGACTGAACGATTAATCAATTAGATTTTACATTATATATTTTATAGGACGCAGCCTGGATGTGTGTGTTGAAAAAAAACAGCTGCCAGGAAATCTGCAATTTTGATAACCTCATAAAAGCTGCTGAATTACAATAATAAAATCAACTCAACCACTTTTACTTAATATGATATTGGCTGTAAATGTCTAGCTTGTTCAATTGATTGATTTCTATTCTGGTAAAGACTTTGGTAAATATTTGCAAAGTTATTTTTTACATATTCGTGTCACACCAAACAAGCTTTTACATGATTATTTTAGGTGGAGCTGACCGAATATTAAGGTGTTTAACTTTAGTCAGCTGTGGCCCTAGTATGCAGAGCAGTGTCAAAAAAAACTATGCAGATAAAAACTGTGTTCTACTACTCCAGAGTGGATTGGAAACTCTCAGACTACTGAATTTAGAGCACGCTCTCATACAGACTGGAAGAATTAAAGGGTATCACTGTTTTCTTTTGGTCTTTCTGTTCTGCCTTTAAACCACTGAATCTGCAGGTTTGACATCTATAAATTTACAGAGGATGTCATGAAGCATACAATTATTTATGAAGGCCTATCTCCCAAATTGAAAACACTCCGCCGAGCTAAGAAAAGTACTAGTGAAGACAGAAGTGTGGGACAGTCAGTGGCCAGACACTCCCTCTGTGGCGAGACCAGTCGTTACTTAACATTTTAGATCTCCTTTAGTTATAAACCGCATTCCCGTCGAGTGTGTATTAACACAAATTCAAAACGCAACTAGCATTGAAGGGTTTGATATCTGCAATATTATCATTATCATTATAATAATTCACTCTTGCCTTTTTTCTCAGTGGATGCAGATTTCTATCACGTAACAACCCATTACGCTTCCCAGAAAAGTATCGATGTTTTATTGTTATTGTATTCTTACTTAGACCAGTCGGAGTTACTTGAACTCGACGATGTAGATTCACTGTTACTACCGACGTCCTGCTCCTCATCTTCCTTTTCTCCTTCAATTTGTCTACCAGAGACGATTCTTTCTGCATAGCGTTCGGCCATGTGTATGTAAGGTGGTTAATTTCCCACGCACGCATCCGAATATCGTCCAAATTCTACGGTTAACTTTTAGCAAACTGACAGTGATACTTCTTCGCCATGTTCCGAATCATGACGAGCCGTCACGTGACACGCAAGAGCGCAATGTGATTGGCGGGCTGAACGGTTGCCCTTGACAACGCAGAAGCTTTACGGGCAGAGTGCCCTTTTTTGCAGCCTCAAGCAACACTTTCCTTTAATAATGTAGTAACCACAGACAACAGCACCGTGTATGAAATTATTAATTCAATACATTCACAATAAGCATACTTTTCTGTTACGTTTTAGTTGTATTTGTTAGGCTATATTTCGAAGGAAAATGTATAAATATATATTCGATTCCAATAATTCGACGCGTATATTCTGGTGTTTGTCAAAAAATTACTATGTACAATAGATAAGCATTAGTACGAGACTATTAAAATGGACTATACATGAACGCACTTTTTTCATATATTCCTGAGAAACAACAGGAGAATAATAATAATAATGTATACGTTGTAGGTGATGATGCTTTACTATTACTGTCACCATACGAATTCGTATCAACTATATTTATGCATTTCCTGTGCTAAAGAATTTCTACCAGTTCAACATCCAATGCCGTGAAAACGTCTTCAGAACCAGATTATGCCCTCGACATTGAGGCATTTTTGAAAGAAACGTTGCTTCCTCCCGCTGACCCCCGCACACTCGCACGAGGACTTTACATCCCCTGCGGTATTCACGGATGCTCTTAAATAACTCCGAACGAAGTTTCACCTCGACTTTTTAGACACAGAAAACAACGTGTTAATATCTCAACTGACCTGTGAAGGAGAACGCTGCGAATAGAATCGAAGTCCTCTAAGTTTTTCGAGAAGGAACATCCATCTACAGAGAGGTTACACATCATTTGTGATTCATGGTTTGACGAACGCTTTCACTTACAACTGCTGAACTGAACAACCACACAACACACACCAAAAGATACAAAATCTAGTCCTTCTTCTCTGATCCGTCCTTCTGGGGGGGGTTGGCCGCACATCCTGCACCCTTGACCGCTAGACCCCGCCTGCAGACGGCGCGCGGTGCGTGGGGGGGGGGGGGGGGGGGGGCGCGGGGGGGGCCCCCCCCCCCCCCCCCCCCACACACACACCCACACACACACTTCTGAGCGTTTCTCCAGGCCAGTGGGGCGGAATTTGTCCCAGCGGCTTTCTTGGCAGGTGGAGGAGGAACCCGCCTCCTCGGGGCTGCGGTTTCGCACACACCAGCATATATTAGCATTTTTATTGTTTACAGAAACGTGTCAATTCTTTGTGAATGGCCTTGGCAAAACTACCGTATATGGATGGAGCAATTGTTTAAAATAAATTTCATCAGATTATTCTATCATGGTTGGAAATGTGATGCAATGCTAATTTTACAAATGAACCCTACCAAACCCAAACAAACCTATTTGTCCTTATTGACACTACTAACTATGGCAGCGCAACGTGACACCTATACTTCGGTTTTGTTTTGTTTTGTTTTTTTAAGTACGCGGTTGTAATCTATTTTTCAAGACTAATATGCTATGAATAAAGTAATGATAGGATAATTAAGAAAATCAACATGTTAATTATATCATTTAGAGAAAAACGACAAAAATATTACTACAATAAAGTTGTAATATTTCAAGGGCAGCTTTTATTGTTTCATCTCCCGGATTTATGGTAGAATCTCTGGTCACTTGCACCACACATGCACGCAAGCACTCTTGCAACAAGTCTTTCTACCCTCTCACAACCCAGGAGTGTCACTGGTACTTTATTTGATTTGTCAGATTAAAAACATATCTTGTCATGCCACCAACCATAGAATTAACCCCAAGGCGTCCTGAATATCATCTTGCACATTATAATTAACGAGCCTGTGCATCATACATCTGATACAATACTTACCATACTACAACCCCCAGCAAATCTAACAATTGAAGCACGGTTTATGCGTAAAAACAATATGAACAGCTTCATTACAACATGCCTATGATCATGATGCTTTTGGGGGTTTGCTCCTCCTGCTTGGCTCTCATTGGTTAACCTGACGTTGCACCGCAACGTGATAGCTTGCTATATCCGCAAAGAATACAGCATATCAGTTAATTTAATTATAATATTCGGCAAATTCTACATTCATAAATGCAAATTCTCATCATCATCCCTATTCTTTCCAGTC